>JAJOOE010000796.1:0-38175 GCA_036250405.1 Solanum raphanifolium | reverse complement strand
TGCCCAATAAAAATTGGAGGGAGAACAAGTTTTAATGTTAAAAATGTTGGAGGGAATATAAAATGTTAGTGAAAATATTAAGGCCACATTTGTAATGTGTTGTTTTTACAATTATAAAAATATGACACTTTAAAAGTGTGGCCATATATGTAAATAGTTGTTGCCAATTATATCATATAGTAACAACGCTTATAAAGTGTAGCTTATACCATTAAAGAGTACACTTTACAAGTGTTGCCAATATTATCGTAGCTAAAAGTTAAAAACTTGGGCTACGCTTTAAAAGCGTCCCCAAAAGTATTTTAGGCAACACTTTGAAAGCGTTGTCCAGAATTAGTGTGGTCGTAGGCCTAAAATGTTGTAGTGCCTTATCGATGGACCCAACCCAATAAATATTTTCAACATTTGGTCTGGCTCTGTTTATTTGGATCTTCTATAGTAGAGGATTGGGGGAGGGGGTGTAGTAGATGTTAAAACCTTGTGTTGTTACGTGTCTCATGATCTGCTTTGAATGGGTCAGAGACTTCAGGTGATTATTAGGAGTTTAGTTTTCTTTTAGTCATTATCCTATTAACTAGTTATAGTTGTTCTTATTTTATAGGTATGTTAGCAGTCTTTTAGCAGTCCATGTTCTGTGTTAGTTGTACTGCCCCTCTACTTATTTAATCAGCTTAAAGTTCAATAAAAATCCAAAGCTAAATCTTGTCTCTTTGCTGCAGTTTCTACCACCATCTTCAGTACAATAATGACATGTAACTCAGCCAAAGCAATTTGGGATTTCCTCAAGAAAGAGTACGAGGGAGATGAAAGAAATAGAGGAATAAAAGTACTGAACTTGGTTAGAGAATTCGAGATGCAGCATATGAAGGAATCAGAAACCATTAAGGATTATTCTAATAAGTTACTTGGGATTGCCAATAAGGTAAGGATACTTGGAAATGAACTAACTGATAATAGAATAGTTCAAAAAATACTTGTAACTTTACCTGAGAGATATAAGGCAACTATTGCTTCATTGGAAAATACTAAAGATCTATCTAAGCTTAGCTTGGCAGAGTTATTGAGTACACTGCAGGCACAAGAACAATCAAGAATGATGAGGAATGAGGGATCCATTGAGGGAGCCTTGCAAGCCAAGTTGCAGTTCGGTTCAAGTGCCAGGGGAAACAAAGGAAAAGGAAAGAAAGGGAATCATGGAAACTACGAAGCAACAACAGCGAGAAATGATGTTACTGCAACTAGCAACAACAAAGAAGGCAAATATCCTCCCTGCCAACATTGTGGGAGGAAAAATCATCCACAGTTCAAGTGTTGGAGAAAACCTAATATGAAATATAGAAAGTATCACAAGCTCGGTCATGTTGAGATTATCTGCAAAGAGAAGGGATTACAACAACAAAATAATGCACAAATTGCAGACCAACAAGAAGATGAGCTACAATTTGTGGCCACCTGTTTCACAAGCAAGAATTCAAGTGAAAGTTGGCTTGTTGATAGTGGTTGTACGAACCACATGACCAGTGATGAAAAGCTTTTCAGAAAACTTGATAGATCAGTTAAATCAAGAGTCAGGATCGGAAATGGAGAATACCTCCCAGCGAAAAGGAAGGGGACTGTAGCAATTAAAAGTTACAAAGGTACAAAACTTGTTTATGAAGTTTTATTTTTCCTGAAATTGATCAAAATTTATTAAGTGTTGGGCAATCCTAGAAAATGGATTCAAATTATTATTTGAAGATAAAGCGTGCTTGATCAGTGATCCTAGTGGTCAGGAAATATTCAGAATTAAAATGCAGGGAAAAAGTTTTTCCTTGAATCCATTGAACGAGGAACACATAGCTTTTCCAAGCCAACTCACTATAGCGAAAATGTGGCACAAAAGGTTGGGGCACTTTCATCACAAAGCTTTATTGTTTATGCAAATGAGAAAACTGGTAAATGGTTTACCAAACTTGGAGGAGAACCCCTCAAGTTGTAAGGCTGGCGTGCTTGGCAAGCATACTAGACTTCCATTTAAAAGTTCCACTTGGAGAGCTACAAAAAAGTTGCAACTCATTCACACCGATCTTTGTGGTCCACAAAGAACTCCATCACTCAATGGCAACATATATTATATTATTTTCATTGATGATCTAACAAGAATGTGTTGGATTTATTTTATGAAGTTTAAGTCCGAAGTTGCGGGAATTTTCATGAAGTTCAAAGTTTGGATAGAAAATTAGAGTGGCTGCAAGATTCCTGTCATTAGGTCAGATAATGGAACTGAATATACCTCGGATATGTTCAATTCTTTTTGTGAAGAACATGGAATTGAGCACCAGCTTAATGTCCCTTATTCTCCACTACAAAATGAAGTGAATAAGAGAAAAAATAGAACAATCATGGAGATGTCGAGATGCTTGTTGCATGAGAAGAATATACCAAAGAAGTTTTGGGATGAAGCAGCAAACACTGTTTTTTTCTTGCTGAATAGATTGCCTACGCGGGCAGTGGAAGGAAAGACTCCATTTGAAGCATGGTATGGTGTCAAACCTGTTTTGAAAAACTTCAAGATATTTGAATGTCTATGTTTTTCTTATGTTCCACAGGTTAAGAGAGACAAGCTAGATAAGAAGGCAGATTTGGGAATCTTCATTGGCTATAGCTTATTTTCTAAAGCTTACAGGATCTTTCAACCACAAACAAACAAGATTATGGTAAGTAGAGACGTTCAATTCCTTGAAGATGAGCAATGGGAATGGAATGAGGAGTTTCGAGTTAAAAACCATAATTCACAACTTGATTATGATGACTTGGTGGATGATCAACCTATGCAAAAGTTTGGGGAGTAGATTTTTCTGATACTTTTTCCCCAGTAGCCATATTGGATACAATTCGGATGCTTTTGGTAATTGCGGCACATAAAAATTGGAAGATTTTTCAAATGGACGTGAAGTCTGCTTTCTTGAATGGTCTACTACATGAAGAAATATATGTTGAGCAACCAGAAGGGCTAAGCGTACCAGGACATGAATATATGTTTTATCTGTTAAATAAAGATCTATACGGACTAAAGCAAGCTCCTAGAGCTTGGTACAGCCGAATGGATAATCATTTGCTAGGCTTAGGCTTTGAAAAAGCTTAAGTGAATCGACTCTTTATGTCAAGAAAGTTGCCTCTAACATTATTATTATTTCTCTGTATGTCGACGATTTACTAGTGACAGGAAATAATACCGAGTTTATTGAAGGATTCAAGGAGAAAATGATGAAAGTCTTTGAGATGACTGATCTTGGCGAGATGACTTATTTTCTGGCAATAGAGATCAAGCAAACTCAGTGTCAAAAGAAATAGAAGGAGATTCTAAAAAGATTTAGAATGGAAGAATGCAAGAGTGTGAGTACTCCAATGAATCAAAAAGAAAAGATGAAAAAGGATGATGGAGTTGAACAAGTTGATAAAGGAGTATATCGAAGCTTAATTGGATGCTTGATGCATCTCACAACAACAAGACCTGACATTTTGTGTCCTGTGAGTGTTTTATCCAGGTTTTTAAATTGTGCAAGTGAGTTGTACATGATGGCCGCCAAAAGAGTAGGTAGGTATCTTAAGGGAACTCTAACCTATGGCATCAGATTTAGTAAAAGTTGGAATTTCAAACTCCGTGGATATTCTGATAGTGATTGGGGCGGGTGAACTGGTGATATGAAAAGCACATCTAGTTATTGTTTCACTTTTGGATCAGGGTGTTTCTCATGGTGCTCAAAGAAACACGAAATAGTAGCATAATCAACAGTTGAAGCAGAATTCATCGCAACAGCAACCACCGTTAATCAACCACTATGGCTTAGGAAAATTTTGATCGATTTTCAGCTGGAGCAAGCAGAGAGCACTAAGATCCTTGTGGATAATCAAGCTGCTATAGCCATATCCAAAGAACCCATGTTTCATGGAAGGACCAAGCACTTCAACATCAAGTTTTATTTCTTGAGGGAAGTGCAGAAAAATGGTGAAGTGGTTTTATTCTATTGCAAAGAAGAGAATCAAGTGGCGGACATTTTTACAAAGTCATTTCATGTTAGCAGATTCAAATTTCTTCTCGAGAACAGTTGGGAGTTTGCAGCTCCTGATTCAAGAGGAGTGTTGTTACGTGTCTCAGGATCTACTTTGAATGGGTCAGAGACTTCAGCTGATTATTAGGAGATTAGTTTTATTTTAGTAATTAACCTATTAACTAGTTATAGTTGTTCCTATTTTATAGGTATGTCAGCAGTCTTTTAGCAATCCATGTTCTGTGTTAGTTGTACTACCCCTCTACTTATTTAATCAGCTTGAAGTTCAATAAAAATAATTCTTCAAATTTCAATTCATCTTGTTGTTTCAGTTAAATTAATAACACCTTGCAATGGTTAATTTTTAACAATAGTTAAATTTTTCCAACTTTTTCATGAATTGGATAGCAAAATTTAATAAATTCATTTTGGGCTATATATATTAATGGTGTTTTTTCTTAATCATTTTTATCTTTTATTTTATTCATTCTTTTAAATCGCATCCTGAGAAAAGTTTTGAATTTCTAACTATAATTACAATTCCTCGAATAGATAGGAATCCATATAAGATTTCATCTTAATATCTAAAATCGATTCCAAATTTAGTAAACTAAGGACCCTGTTTGTACATAACAAATAACTATAATTTGAAATCATGTTGATTTGAAGTTGAAATATAAGGGCCTTCGAGTCATTTGCTTATTTATGTGTTTGTTTCCTAGTTTATCCCTTCATGTAGCTTCTATGTTATGTATTTGATGTGTTAGGAAGAGTGGCCTATTTCCCAAGGTAGTTAGGAGAGCTTTGGGTGAGAATTTCTATTTTAGAGCTTTTATTTGGAAAGGGTTGACTTCGGTCAACATCCTTGGTAAGCAGGTTCGGATGGGATTTTCTTTAGCGTCGTTAGCTTGAAAATGTTGAGTTTGGTATAGTAGGACCCTTGGTTGGGACTACATAGTGGTTGGGTTGAGTTTGGGATGAGATCTTAACAATAATTGAAATACTCCATCAAAATAATTTGGAGTGACACAATGGAAATTTTCAGAATTTGAAATTTGACTTAGGCTGACATCATCCCACTATAGCAGCCAGCAGGTCGGTACAGTGGGCTAACAGGACCAGAAACTAATACATGTGGAATTTATATTAGGAATCCTCCTCTTTAGTTAAAAAAAGAACAAAGGTTGTTCCAAATATACTCCTAGACTGCTTTAAGCTTGGGAATCTCTCTATAATAAGTGCATATGAAGACTCGACCTCGGGTCTCCATGGAGAACCAAAAACACTGATCCCCTCTACCGCCTCCCATATGAGTTGTTCCTCTACCTCCGTCATGAGGAACCATAGCACCACTAGCACCCCTACCTGGCATCCGACAACCTCTACATGTCTAATCTTTACCCGACCTCTAGTCTAAAGCTCCGGTATCTCACCAGAACTATAAAACTAGGCTGGGATTCTCCCTGACCCTAAGTAGGGCACTGCCAAAACATATGATCCCTTACTAGAAGGAACTACTCTTCCGGAGGGATCCCTTACTACTAGAAATTGACCTGAAGTACGAGACCTCTTATCTCTAATATCTCCAAACTCCTCACGCTCCAATAACTCCACCTCATTGGTGGTTCCCACTATGAACTAAAATAAAGCCCTCTCGTGGTATGCTCTAAATACTATAGAACAAAATGGGATAGGACAATTCCCTTATGAACATGTGAATCTTCTCTGACTTATTCGAAATGATAACTAGGGCATGTTTAGACAATTGATAAACATGAGTCTCATACTCTGCAATTGTGAGGCCCTCATATCTTGAACTCTCAAATCCCAATCGGATCTCCTTCTTCACACTCCAAGGGATAAAACGGTCATAAAAAGCAAGAGAAAACACCTCTCTAGTCACTAGTGGAGATCTAATATGTATGTATCTCGAATAAACTCTCCCCTACTCCCTAGATGGGCCATGCAACTGAAGTGCAATATAATGAACCCGGTGAGACTCAACCAAGCTAAGTGTATCAAGCAACTCTCGACATGTAGATAAGAACTCATATGCACCCTTGCTCTTTCCACCCTAAAACTAAGGTAGATCCATATTTCTGAACTTCTCATATTGGTGTTGCTCCTCATCACACAACACAAGAAAAGGTGCACCCTGGATCCAACTCTGGTAAAAGATCATCATCAATCATATGACCCACTAGTGGTTGTTTTGCCTGACCTTGGACAAGTGGAACTAAACTTTGGTCTAGTGTTTGAGCCCCAACTCTAGTCTGAGAACCTTGCGATATGCATGTTGCACCCCCATTTTGAGTAAAACCCTCTAGTACCCCCAACACTCTCAACAAGGTGTCCTGTAGTAACGATGCAATAGCATACTCTGGAGGAACTTGGTCCCCTCCAGCATCCAACTCTAGCTCGGGAGAGGCACCTCTAAAATGGCCTCTAGCTGGTGGCCAGTCCTCGAGCATGACCTTTCCTCCTCGCTGGAGCTCTACCTCAACCCCTAGCTAGGGGTCTCAATTATAACATCTTGCTAATTGAAAGAACTAGAAAGATCTAGAATTAGAAAGAGTCATTTTTGGAAAGAATGAAAAATTTGGAAAATTGTTTAGGTTATGTTAAGTTTGAGTTTTTGGTCAACTTCAAATGACCATAACTCCTAGCTCAGGATGAGTTAGGTGTGTTTCCAGATACCATAGGAAATATCTTTGAATGATCTTTCCAACCCCACTGATTTTGTGCGATTTCGAGTTCGTATGTATGAATATGCCTATTGGAAGTTGGGTTGTTTGAATAAGGAAGGTCCAATCCGGATTTTTGAGGGGTATTGTGGTCTTTTCACACCCCCCCTCCCCCCGATGACTTAATTTCATTTTTTTGGTAAATAGTTGGGGTCTAAGCTGAGTTAGTTCAGTTTACGCAATTATGAAATACGCTAAGGCTTTGAGAGAAGAGAAAAGAGAAGAAGAACCAAGGATTCATCGCGTTCTTGAAGAATAGCTTGTCGATTTCGCCAAGGGTTGACTTTCATAGCATTGGGTTCGTTCAACCACGTGCCAACCATGTTTATTTCAGTATGAATTCATCCTAGAAAGGTTGATGTCTGGTGTTCTTGGTATATTTTCTTGAAATTTGCTTTAGTTCTTGAGATTTGATGGGATTGTGGAATTCTTGATGGGATCATGTCGATTTAAGAGTTGTTTTAAGTAAGAATCTTGTGTACATATACTGGGTATTTGAATCCAAAGAGGGACTGAGAAAAGAAATCGAATTTAGGCGAATTGGGGTGAGAAAATGAAGACGGAAAAAGTCGAGCATCTTTCGACACGCAAGTCTGCGTCGCGGACTTGCTTCCCTAGTGTACAAAAATCACCTCCGCGTCGCAGATAGGACGCGGAATCCTCTGTTGCAAAATTAAATTTTGCGATCAAATATTTAAATACATCTCTATGTCGCAGACTTGTTCCGAGACAGTAATTTCTTAATCGTTTCTCATGTTTAACTATCTAAAAATACTCCTAAACATCATGAGATCCTTCCTATCATAAATCACAATCCTTGAATCCATAAATTCAAATTCAAGGAAAGTTAAGAGCCAAGTCTAGAGAGTTCTTAGAGTCATTTCAAAAGTCTTTTACAAACGTTTTAACTTTGTTTTAATACTTAAGCTTTGAGTTGAGTAAAGAGTAAGAGTAAAGTTCATTTCTTCAAAGATTATACGGGAACTAAGTATTCCCAAGAGTTAAAATGTTTTCACATTTGAGCAAGAAAGGAAACACCGATTTCCAAGAGAGCTTTTAAGCTAGTTTTTGAGTAATTATCTCAAATCACAGAAAGAGTTTTAATTTTACAAATGAGTTGAGTATATTTTGGGAGTAGTATTAAGCACCAATATGGGGACATGAGTTCATAATAACTCAAGCCTCCATAACCCATGTAGCCATTATGGGTAGAAAGGATCATACTTTTTAGATGATTCCTTAGTGCTTTTTAGCATAGACTAGTGGATCCACTTAGTTAAGGAGTTCAATATGACGGTAAAGTATAGGACAGTTCTGGAAGCGTGGGCAAGATGATGTATCATTACTTGGGCTCATAGTGGTGGCTGTCGGTTAGAGAAACTCTCACAGTATTATATTACTTTATAAGTAGACTGAGTTGTTATTGTATTTCTTTAATACATTGAGTCATCATCTATTGTTTTAAATGCTTTGTATAAACTGTACCATTATTGTTGTTTTTACTTTGCATTTAAGTTGAGTATTCATGAGTTGAGTAAAGCCAAGGTAAGTGTTCTTTTAAGATTCATTTCAAGCTTACGTCATGTTTAGTTTTTCCCCTCACATACTCATACATTCAATGTACTTATGCCATTTGTCCTGCATCATTTTATGATGCAGACACAGGTAACTAGGATCAGCATCCAACACCCCGTTGATCAAGTTGAGCACTCAGAGTCAGTTGGTGAGCCTCTTTTCTATCCAGAGGACTCCTTTTATCATTTGATTTAGTACTTTAGTTGTTAGGATGATCGGGGGTCTTGTACCGACATCCCTCTTTGTTTTAGAGGCTTTATAGA
The DNA here is from genome assembly GCA_036250405.1 of Solanum raphanifolium. Lineage (NCBI taxonomy): Eukaryota > Viridiplantae > Streptophyta > Magnoliopsida > Solanales > Solanaceae > Solanum > Solanum raphanifolium. The sequence goes on along the minus strand of JAJOOE010000796.1, from coordinate 29,562 downwards.
CGAGTAGTTATAGTTTTTTAGTCTTTCTATTTTCAGTTGTCTACGCTAAGACTTGAGTTGCCATTTTGGCTATGTTTTATATCTCTTTAAGTTATTGCATGAGTTATATTTTGAGTCTGTCTCTTATGTTTAAGTCTTCTGCTGAGTAAGTAAGCTAGGCCAAGAGTTTGCTTGGGGCCAGCAATGGTTCTCGAGTGCTAGTCTCACCCAGGGTGTAGGCTCGAGGCGTGACAAACTTGGTATCAGAGCATAGAGTTCAAGAGTCCTATGGATTCTATGAAGCCGTGTCTGTAGGGTCCTTGTTATCTGTGTGAAGCGCGCCACATCTATAATTAGGAGGCTGCAACATTTAGGAAATTCCTTCACTTCTTTCACACTCATTTCGTGCGTTAGAGTTTTATCTCTGAAAAGATTCTTCTAACTCATGCTTACGCGTGTGTTTTAGTAATCATGCATCCACGAAGAGTTGTCAGAGGTCGTCCTGCTAGGCGTAACATTGAGGAGCGAGAGGTACCAAATGCACCTGAAGTGCAACCTCAAGGACAGGTCACCAATGTTGAATTTCGAGAAGCAATCTGAATGTTAAGTCATGTTCTGACCAAAAAAGTTGGGCAACAAAGTGGGGCTCGATAGGAAGAGGCTGATACTTCGAGGGTCAGAGAGTTCTTGAGGATAAATCCTCCAAGTTTCATTGGTTCAAACACTACTAACGACCCGGAAAACTTCATCAAGGAACTACAAAAGGTATTTGAGGTCATGCATATTGTCGATGCTGAGCAAATTGAACTAGCTTCATATCAACTGAAGAATGTTGCTAGGACTTGGTTTGACCAAGGGAAGAAGGGTAGATCTGAGGGTGCACCAATTTTGACTTGGGCTATGTTTGAGGAGGCTTTCTTGGGGTGTTTCTTTCCCCGAGAATTGAAAGAGGCTAAGGTACGAGAATTCCTTACCCTGAAGCAGTATTCTCTAAGTGTTCATAAGTATATATTGAAGTTCACCCAACTATCCCGTTATGCTCCAGAGATAGTTGCGGATATGAGAAGTAGGATGAGTTTGTTTGTTACTGGGATGTGTCGTCTGTCGAGTAAGGAAGGTAAGGCTACGATGCTAATTGGTGACATGGATATAGCAAGGCTGAGGAAGAGAAGCTAAGGGATAGGGAGGAGTTTAGAAACAAGAAAGCTAAGACATGAAATAAGTCCAGGCAGCAAAGAAGTAATGTGAACCGTTCGTCCTTTCAGCAAAAGCAAAAGGGACCTGCTTCATCATCTGCTAGTGCACCTACACCCAGAGACAAAGGTGAGTATAGTGGTCAAAATTTGCAGAACTTCATAGCTATACCTGTGCAATCTAAGGGTAGTGTGGGACAAGGAGGTAACTGGGCTCTTTCATGTGCTAAGTGTCGTAATTGCTCCACAGGTTGTTTCAAGTGTGGACAAGAGGGTCATTTCATGAAAGAGTGCCCCAAGAATAGGCAAGGTAATATGAATCAGGGCAATAGAGCACAATCTTCATCAGTTGCTCCACTAGATAGGGCTACACCTAGAGGAGATACTTCTGGTACTAGCGGAGGATCTAACTGCCTTTATGCGATCACTAGTCGTCATGAACAAGAGAATTCTCCAGATGTTGTCACTGGTATGATCAAAGTCTTTACTTTTGACGTTTATGCTTTGCTAGACCCAGGAGAAAGTTTATCTTTTGTGACTCCTTATGTTGCAATTAATTTTGATGTTATTCATGAGAAACTTCGTGAACCCTTCTGTGTTTCTACACCTGTTGGGCAGTCTATTCTAGCTGAGCGAGTATATCGCGATTGTGTCATTTTCATTAATCACAAGGACACCATGGCTGACTTAGTTGAGTTAGATATGGTAGATTTTGATGTCATTCTAGGTATGGATTGGCTTCATGCCTGTTATGCCTCCATTGATTGTAGAACTCGAGTTGTTAGGTTCCAAATTCCTAACGAGCCTATTATAGAGTGGAGTAGTAGTTTAGCAGTCCCTACGGGTCGTTTCATGTCATACCTTAAGGCCAGAAAATTAGTTTCCAAGGGTTGTGTCTATCACTTAGTCCGAGTTAATGACTCTAGTGTTGAGACAACTCATATTGAGTCAGTTCCAGTTGTGAGTGAGTTTCATGAAGTCTTTCTAAATGATCTACCTGGAGTCCCTCCTGAGAGAAAAATAGACTTCCGTATAGACATTTCTTCCTGGTACTCGTCCTATATCTATTTCTCCATATAGAATGGCACCAGCAGAGTTAAAAGAAAAGTTGAAATATCTCCTTGATAAGGGTTTTATTTGACCAAGTGTCTCACATTGGGGCGCTCCAGTCTTATTTGTGAGAAAGAAGGATGGTTCCCTTTATATGTATAGATTACCGTCAGTTGAACAAGGTTACCATCAAGAATAAGTATCATCTTTCGAGAATTGATGATATTTTTTATCAGCTTCAGGGTGCTACCTATTTCTCTAAGATAGACCTTAGATCTGGCTACCATCAGTTAAGAGTAAGGGATTGTGATATTCCAAAGACTGCATTTAATACCATTATGGTCATTATGAGTTCCTAGTTATGTCCTTTGGTTTGACCAATGCACCTGCAACATTCATGGACCTCATGAATGGAGTATTCAAGCCTTATTTTGATATATTTGTTATCGTATTCATTGATGACATACTAATATATTCGAGGAATGAGGAAGATCATGCTAGCCATCTTAGAATAGTTCTCCAAACTTTAAAGGATAGAGAATTTTATGCTAAGTTTTCGAATTGTGAGTTTTGGCTTGAGTGTGTGGCATTTTTAGGCCACATTGTTTCCAGTGATGGAATTAGAGTTGATACTCAGAAAATAGAGGCAGTGCAGAATTGGCCTAGACCCATATCTCCAACTGATATTAGGAGTTTCTTGTGTTGGCTGGATATTATAGAAGGTTCATACTGGGGTTCTCATCTATTTCATCCCCTTTAACCAAGTTAACTGAGAAAACAGTGAAATTTCAATGGTCTGAAGCTTGTGAGAAAAGTTTTCAGGAATTGAAAAAGAGGTTTACTACTGCCCCAGTATTGACCTTAGCAGAAGGTACACAAGGCTTTGTTGTATATTATAATGCATCTAGAGTTGGTTTGGGTTGTGTATTAATTCAGAATGACAAAGTTAGAGCTTATGCCTCCAGACAGTTGAAAGTTCATAAGAAGAATTATCCAACCCATGATCTAGAATTGGTCGTCGTAGTATTCGCTCTAAAAATATGGTGCCACTATCTTTATGGTGTTCATGTGGATGTGTTCACCGATCACGAGAGTCTTCAGTATGTGTTTTGTCAGAAAGAGATTAATCTAAGACAGCGAAGGTCGTTAGAGTTACTCAAGGATTATGACATGAGTATTCTTTATCACCCAGGTAAGGCTAATGTTGTTGCTTATGCCTTCAACAGGTTGTCTATGGGTAGTACCCCCATTTTGAGGAAGATAAGAAAGAGCTAGCAAGAGATGTGCATAGACTTGCAACGATTAGGAGTTCGACTGATAGATTCCACATAGGGAGGAGTAATGGTGATGAATGGGGTAGAATCATCATTAGTGTCTAAAGTTAAGGAGAAGCAAGACCAAGATCCTATTTTACTTGAATTGAAGGCAAATTTTCATAAGCAAAAAGTATTGGCTTTTGAACAAGCGAGAGATGGAGTGTTGAGGTATCAAGGTAGGTTATGTGTACCAAGGGTGGATGAACTCAAAGAGAGAATCATGGAGGAAGCTCATAGCTCCAGATATTCTATCCATCCGGGTTACACAAAGATGTATCGCGATTTGAGAGAAGTTTATTGGTGGAGTAGTATTAAGAAGGGCATTGTAGAGTTTGTTGCTAAGTGTCCAAATTGCCAACAAGTTAAAGTAGAGAACCAAAGGCCCAGTAGTATGGCTCAGAATATAGAACTTTTGGAATGGAAGTGGGAGATGATTAATATGGATTTCATCACATGTTTGTCGAGGTCTCGCAGGCAGCATGATTGTAGTTTGGTGATTATTAATAGAATGACAAAATCAGCCCACTTTTTGCCGGTAAAGACTACCAATTCAGCAGAGGATTATGCCAAGTTGTATCTTCAAGAAGTAGTTAGACTTCATGGAGTTCTGGTCTCCATTATTTCAGACATAGGTGCGTGATTTACTGCACAGTTTTGGAAGTCATTCCAAAAAGGTTTGGGTTCAAAGGTGAACTTAAGTTTTGCTTTTCACCCTCAGACAGATGGTCAAGAAGAGCACACTATTTAGACTTTAGAGGATATGTTGAGGACCTGTATGATTGATTTCAAGGGTAATTGGGATGATCACCTACCTTTTATTGAATTTTCTTATAACAATAGTTACCACTCTAGCATCCAAATGGCTCCTTATGAAGCTCTTTATGGGAGAAGATGTAGATCTCCTATTGGATGGTTTGAGGTTGGTGAAGCTGGGTTGATAGGACCAGACTTAGTTCATCAAGCTATGGAGAAGGTGGAAGTTATTCAAGAGAGGTTGAAAACAGTGCAGAGTCATCAGAAATCCTACACTAATGTTAGGAGAAGGGAGTTAGAGTTTGAAGTGGATCATTGGGTATAGTTGAAAGTTTCATCCCTTAAGGGTGTTATGAGATTTGATAAGAAGGGGAAGCTTAGTCCCCGGTATATTGGCCCTTACAGAATATCCAAAAGGATTGGTAATGTAGCTTATGAGCTAGAGCTACCCCAAGAGTTAGCAGCGGTTCATCTGGTATTTCATATTTCCATGTTGAAAAAGTGCATGGGAGACCCTTCACTTATCATATCTATTAAAGATATTGGTATCAAGGATAGCTTATCTTATGAGGAGATTCTGGTTCAGATTCTAGATCGCGAAGTTCGAAAGTTGAGGACTAAGGAAGTAGCATCAGTCAAAGTCCTTTGGAGGGATCAATTTGTTGAGGAAGCTACTTGGGAAGCTGAGGAGGATATGAAGAATAGATATCCACATCTCTTTGAGCTCGGAGAAACTCCAGACCAAGGTACTAATTCTCTTCTTATTACTCTTTAGTTTACATACTTGATGTGTTAGATTTACTTGTTGGGTGTTTGAGTTGAATGTTAGATGTTACACCCTTAGTCTACTAAGAGTAATCTCATTAGACGATGAAAGTTCCCAAGGGGGAGATATTGTAACATCTCGCCAATTGAAAGAACTAGAAAGAGCTAGAATTAGAAAGAGTCATTTTTGGAAAGAATGAAAAATATGGAAAACTAGTTAAGTTATGTTAACTTTGAGTTTTTGGTCAACTTCAAACGACCATAACTCCTACCTCAAGATGATTTAGTTGTGTTTCCAGATACCGTAGAAAATATCTTTGAATTATCTTTCCAACTTCGCCAAGTTTGCGCAATTCTGAGTTCGTATGTGTGAAATATTCCTATTGCAAGTTGGGCTATTTGAATAAGGAAGGTCCAATCTGGATTTTTGAGGGGTTATTGTGGTCTTTCACCCCCCTCCCCCCAATGACTTAATTTCTTTTTTTTTGGTAATTAGTTGGGGTCTAAGCTAAGTTAGTTTATTTTACGCAATTAAGAAATATGCTAGGGCTTTGAGAGAAGAGAAAAGAGAAGAGAAGAAGCAAGGATTCGTCGCGTTCTTGAAGAATAGCTTGTCGATTTTGCCAAGGGTTGATCCCTATGAGGTATGTGAGACTTTCATAGCGTTGGGTTCGTTCACCCACGTGCCAAACATGTTTATTTAGCGTGAATTCATCCTCGAAAGGTTGATGTTTGATGTTCTTGGTATATGTTCTTGAAATTTGCTTTAGTTCCTGAGATTTGATGGGATTGTGGAATTCTTAATGGGATCGTGTCGATTTAAGAGTTATTTTGTGTTAGAATCTTGTGTACATATACCGAGTATTTTAATCCAAAGAGGGATTGAGAAAAAGAATCAAATTTAGGTAAATTGGGGTGAGAAAACGAAGAAGGAAAAAGTCGAGCAGATTTCGGCACGCAAGTGCGAACTTGCTCCCCCAATGTACAAAAATCACCTCCGCGTCGCGGATAGGACGCGTACTCCTCTCTTTCAAAATTAAATTTTGTGGTCATATATTTAAATACATCTCCGCGTAGCAGACTTGTTCCAAAACAGTGATTTCTTGATCGTTTCTCATGTTTAACTATCTAAAAACACTCTAAACATCATAAGATCCTTCCTGTCACAAATCACAATCCTTGAATCCATAAATTCAAATTCAAGAAAAGTTAAGAGCCAAGTCTAGAGAGTTTTTAGAGTCATTTCAAAAGACTTTTACAAACTGTAACGACCCAAAAAATGGTAGGTTGAACTAGAGCCTAAACGTGAGGGTTAACGTCAAGGGTTAAGGGTAAGGGCTAAGGGTTTTGGGTGAAGTCCATGGCTAGGGGGCCAAGGCTGCCTAAAAATAGGCCTAGCCCCTGCCTACCATGACCACGAGGGTCTTCACGACCTGTGGTGGCCACCACGAGTCATGGTGCCACCCGTGGTTGGCAAGGCAGTGTGCCTTAAAAAGGTGTCAAGCCAAGGCTCCTATTCACGAGCCACTTCACGGTTTGTGGTCATGACCACGAGCCATGGGAAGGCTCGTGGGGTTGCCTTAGGTTTATGGGAATGTTGTCAAGATGAGGGAGTTACTGGTCAAGGGACCACGGGCCGTGGTGCCCTTGATGAGGCGTGAAGGGTGGTCGTGAAGGTCCCTTAGGCGCATAGAAGGCAAGGCTTCAAAGCCTCGACACAGCCTCAAGACCACGACCTTCACCATGACTCGTGGGAGGTTTCGTGGTCATGACTTTGCCTCATGGGAGTCTTGGCAAGTTGGGGAGACTACTGGTTAAGAGACCACGGGCACCACCACGAGTCGTGGTCCCCTAGACGGGTTGTATAGATGGTCGTGGTCCATGGACAGGGCTGCCTAAGTTAAGGGTCATTTGGTAATTTCCAAATCAATTAGTTATTTTATGGAGACATTTTTAATTGTTTTAGTTCATGTATATAAATGGTTTTAAGTCTTTAAACACCTATTTTACTTCATTATTCCCAAACACCCTAAAGAATTCATCCCTCTCAATATTTCTCTCTAGAAACCTCTATTGAAGAAGAAGAACAAGGAGCGGAGCCTAAGGCTTCAAGAACCAAAGTGTTTCTTCTCAAATTTCAAGGAAAACTCCATTAAGGTTTGGTAGTTTTCATCCTTGGCTAGTTTCCATCCAAGGAGCCCCTTCGAAAGATGATTTCAATATTTCCAAAATCCCCCAAAAACCTAGGGTTTTCAATCTATGTGTGGGTTTAATTCCAAAACATTTTCAAAGGTTTATATATGATGAATTATGAATGGATTGTTGATTAATGATGAATTATGGTGAATTTCTCCTATGAACCCATGTTTCCCCCAATATCCTAAGTTGTGAATTGTGATTAGGAATTGATTGACTATGAAAGTATGTTGAATTGTTTATGTCTATATGGTATTGAATGATGCTATTTCCCTTATCTAATGTAGTATTCTAGATGTTTGGGTTAAGATTGATTCATAGCCTTGGAGGGCAATTTCTTAAAGGATTTATGTATGATTATGATGTGAAGTATATGCATGTGGTTACAATGAAAGTATTATGATCATGTCTAGAATTCAATTGTGTTATTATTGAAAGCTTATACTCAATTAACACTCATGAATGATGATGATAGAATGTGAAGGGTTTCCTCAATGTAATGTAGTATCTTGAGTTGGTAGGCTTAGGCATCATCTTCTTGTGTAATGAATGTGTCTTGACTTAATGAACATAGAATTGGTAGACCTAATGTTGGTGGCACTCTCAAGTACAATAATGTTAATGTTAATGAAAATGAACTACTCTATGGGAATGGAGGCTAAGTACCGAGTGGATATGGTAAGATGGAAGTTCTCTCTATGTTAGGCCGGATTTCAATGAACATCTTTCCTATCCTATAACTATGTGTTCACATAGGATATTAGCTAGTGGATCCACCTAAGATAAAATTTACCTAGTTCTACCTTAGGCAACTAGTACACCTTCCTTCGGTGTGGGGTCATATGACATCGAATTCCATGGTTTGCTCTCATGGTCTATGTCAGTTAATGCTTATTTCCATCATCTGAGATGTGCACTATGGTTATTCAAGAAATTCTATGAATTGTGGGTGGTAGTATGGGATGCCATTCATGCATTGCACGAGTAGGATTTGAGGGGGCTATAGTGAGTTCTCTAATGTCTTAATGATTAATGAATGAAGGTGCTCTTAATGAAGCTAATGAAGAATGTTGACTTATATGCTTAATGTTATGTTGCATGATTTACTTGGATGGTATTATGAGTTACTTTCCTTGTCATGATTTATGAAATGTTTATGTTCCTTATGTATGATTTTTGTCTAAAGGTGAAAATGAAGAATGGTAAGTTCACTTTTGGTGGCCTTAAAGTGGTACTTGGTGTGGATGGTGGTATGGGACGCTATTCATACGTTGCACAAAGTGTAGCTTGAGGTTTACTTAAGGTGAAAGTTCTAATATGATGAAATGGCTTATATGTTGAATATGTTGTATCTTATACCTATGTTCATGAAGTTTTCTTAAAATTGGCATATGCATGGTTTCCAACCAAAATGTCCTTTATAAGCATGGTTTTTGCATGGCTATCAAACTTAGTACATTAAATGTTCTAACCCATATTTCTTTTATCTTTCTACAAAGTGTAGCTTCCAGCAAGTGAGTTGAGGTGTTTTAGTTGAAGCTTGGATTGAGTTCTTCCAAGGCTTGTGGTAGGTCCTCATGGATTCTAGGACAAGTACTTTTGATGTTTCTTTATCTTTCATTGTAATAGACTCTTTTTAGACTTTCTATTGTAAAGGTTCGTGACCCTACTTTTGATTCGAAGATTGTTTTTAGATGGCCATGTGAGACTAGTAGACTTTCAATGTTTTAAATGATGTTTTTCTATTGTATGAATTTAAAGAAAAGTTTTAATTCTGTACCATTTTCCTTATATCGAATGTTATGAATGCTATGAGGCTTGTATGAGGATTTTCGGAGTCTTGTACGCCATGTCGCATCCGGGGTGTAGGCTCGGGTCGTAAAACAAACGATTTAACTTTGTTTTAAGACTTAAGCTTTGAGTTGATTAAAGACTAAGAATAAAGTTCATTTCTTAAAAGATTATACGGGAACTAAGTATTCCTAAGAGTTAAAATGTTTTCACATTTGAGCAAGAAAGGAAACACCAATTTTCAAGAGAGATTTTAAGCTAGTTTTTGAGTAATTATCACAAATCACATAAAGAGTTTTGTTTTTACTAACTTATGAGCTGAGTATATTTTGGGAGTAGTATTGAGCATTGATATGGGGATGCGAGTTCATAATAACTCAAGCCTCCATAAACCATGTAGCCATCATAGGTAGAAAGGATCATACTTTTTAGATGATTCCTTAGTGCTTTTTAGCATAGACTAGTGGATCCACTTAGTTAAGACATTCTATATGACGACAAAGTATAGGACAATTTTGGCAGCGTGGGCAAGACGTTGTATCATCACTTAGGCTCATTGTGGTGGTTGTCGGTTAGAGAAACTCCCACAGTATTATATTAATTTATAAGTAGACTGAGTTGTTATTTTATTTCTTTAATACATTGAGTCATCATCTATTGTTTTAAATTATTTGAGTAAAGCCAAGGTAAGTGTTCTTTTCAGATTTCTTCCAAGCTTACGTCATGTTTAGTTTTTCCCCTCGCATACTCGTACATTCAATGTACTGATGCCATTTGGCCTGCATCATTTTATGATGCAGACACAGGTAACCAGGATCAACATCCAACTCCTCGTTGATCCAGTTGAGCACTCAGAGTCAGTTAGTGAGACTCTTTGCTATCCGGAGGACTCCTTTTATCATTTGATTTAGTAAATTAGTTGTTAGGATGATCGGGGGTCTTGTCCTGACATCCCTCTTTGATTTAGGCTTCACAGACGAGTAGTTATAGTTCTTTAGTCTATCTGTTTTCAATTGTATACATTAAGACTTGAGTTACCATTTTGGCTAAGCTTAATATGTCTTTAAGTTATTGCATGAGTTATATTTTGAGACTGTCTCTTATGTTTAAGTCTTCCACTGAGTAAGTAAGTCAGGCCAAGGGTTTGCTTGGAGCCAGCATTGGTTCTCGAGTGCCAGTCCTGCCTAGGGTGTAGGCTCAGGGCGTGACATCAATAACATACTCGGGGATTGCCTCCCTCCTTTACCAATCGCAGTAGATCTCGTCCTAGCCCTTTGTCAAAAGAACAAATGACAATTTTGTATTAGCGAAAATAACCATCCACATTAAGAATGAATAAACATAAAGGAAGCTTTCTAAAAGTCTTCATATCCTCTCGAAGATAAGTAATGGACGTCTTTGCGCCGATCCTCGAGACTTTACTAGACTTGGCTTGTACATACGTGGGACCCATGAATATGGGCTTTGAAACCATTTGTCATGACCTAAAAACCGAACATGATGGCACTTGTCTTATCCCACCAAATCAGGTTAGCCTAAATAACCCTCAACAATGGTACATGCGGAAGTAAGAAATAAATTTAGAACTAAACATAACATAAGGATGTGTAAATCATAATATAACATAACCTTCCCCAAAACATGTTGTCATGTGTACAACCACTAATGTAATACATTTTGAAGAAAACATAAGTCTAAATGTCTATAATACTAGAATATTAGAAAGACATAATCAAGAGTTATGTGATGTCTGCCGATATGACTAAAAACTACCTCACGAACTCCAAAAGTGGGGCTCGAATGAAGATGTAGGAGGAATGATCAAGAAAATCCAAGATCATAACCTACACAATGTAGAAAGCAAGGGAGTGAGTACCTAACAACAATGGTACTCAACAAGCATCTCTATTTGACCCTAAGTAAAATAATACCGAACACAAGTACCCTAAAATTATGAAGAAATAAATGGGTAATGGAGGTTAGGGTTGAAATCACTTACCCAATATTTTATCTTGGTAAACCTCTTTCAAATCGCCACTCCAGACTTCTCAAAGTTCAAAAATGGAAAATGGAGAAGAAACTCTTATTTTGGAAAATAAGATTCTTCCTAGGTTACATGATGTCCGCGAATGCAACTCCTACTCCACAAACACAGAGGTTGATCACTATTTCCCTTCGTGAATGCAGACACTACCGCAAGAATGTGAGGGTCACATTGTCCTAGGAACCTCTGGAAAAAAGAACTAAGACCCTACCTAGACCTAAAATCACCTCTTGAATCCAATGGAATCGTCGAAAATCTAATTCGAGCATCCAAACTTTGAACGTTGACTAAAGCCAATTCTTGGCCTAAATTCACTTAAAATTCCAACTCAAGGGCTCAAATCAACATAAAGACTTTGAATTTGAAAACGACAACTCGTTCAGGCCAAATTCCGCATTCCAGAGCTGATGGAACTAATAAAATTATATTCTAAGACTCGTAGTTCTGGAGGATGACTAAAGTCACTTATATCAACTTAAGAGTCTCTAAAACTCTAAAACTTTCAAAAATCACAACTTCTAGATCTCGTTACAAAACTAGTCTCATAAACTGATCCAACATGACTCGGGGTAACTATTGAAAGAGGTAAAATAACAATTTTCTAAAAATACCTTCAAGGTCATCACAATATTCTAGAGAATTTCTCCATTTTTTTATAATTGACCATTCAAATTATTTTCTATATCTTTCCATCTTAACAACATTTCCATTGAATTATGATTATGACACAATGAACCACCAATTGATAGCATTGTGGAGTAATTGTGGCTTGATTCCTTGAAATGTACAGATAATCAATTGATGTGTGTTGTCATCTTCTAGAAGAATGATTATAGGGAAATTGCCTAATTGTAATTCTAACCATATGGCGAAAGACACTTACTGCAAATATTGAGAAAAATGAGTAGTATGTGAGTTATAGACTAGTTAAATTTTATGTCGCACAAGTAAATATAATTCAACGAATTTAGATTCAAACATGAAACTCCGAGGGATGGTTTCTAATTTAGTTATGAATAGATTTAGAAAAGGAATTAACACGACATTGATATGACATGATTATAGATTAATCAAAGAAAGTCATACGGATTGCTCTAGGTGACGAGTTTGGAATTTCGACATGAGTATTATGTGAGTAGTGACCTTACTGCACCTTGATTTTTCATAACCTACATGATTTATTTGTGCTTTTGAAAATGAAATGTTTTATATAGAATGTTTTGAATTTCATGTGGGACAAATTTTTTACCTGATATGGTATTGAACTATTTCTTGAAATGTTTATTGACTATTTTAAATGTTTTTACCGCTACTAGACATGTTTTACTATTTTTACTTGAGATGTGATTACCGTTGCATTACTAAAATTATCATTTCTTGAAAAATAAAAATTGTGATAAATGTTTTTCACTAAGTTGAAAAGTATGATTTGAAAGAACTAAAATGTCTACTGTTTAAATGTTTGATTTGTGAACTTTAAAGTTTATTTAAAAGATATAGTTTTGAAGTAGATAGACCTCTGTAGATTCCGTAGCTAATGACGGATTCATTAGACTATATTACACTACTAGCATACAGTTATTGATTTTTCTTTAATAGGGACCTACTATTTTATCTAACTCCATGACAAGGGATCAAAAATCATTGCCTATCTCTCAAGATAGCGAGCCATATGTGTGATTCAATTCATGTAAAGTTATAATTAATAATTAATGAAGTGTAAATCTCATCAATTAAATATGATTATTTAATGGACGTATCATATTAATTAATATAAGTCACAATTTTTATAAATTGACCTTCTCTCCACTCACGAAAGTTACCATATATTCTCTACACTTTTTCATCGCATACGACGATTGTGGTAACATAAGATTAAGGCAAGGAGGTAGAAACTAATTTCAATTAACGTTTTCGCTTGTGATAGTGTTTTTCTCTTTAGATACATTTTGTGTAAAGTTTCTTCGTAAAATTATCATGTTAATAATCCTGATGTAAATTAAATTAAGTTATATATGGTATCATAGCATGATTGATTTTAACTGATAATTAATTTTCGTCAATAAATTTTTAGAATTTATGGACTTACACTTATATCATATGAAGAATAATTATTTGCTATGTGCTATCATTATAAAGTTGGGCATTTATATGCAGATGCGCAATACAATATTTGTTTAATGATGCGATAAACTAGAAAAATACAAAATTTGGATGCATACATGTTCTTATGTCTTGTTCATCTTAAACTTTTGAAATGAACAATAGGATTAGTGTAAAGAAGCTAAAGACAAATGAAGTAAGGCCGATCAAGTTCACTCCCTTTAAGCTAAAATGTCAAAGTCATGGTTGTCGCCTTAATGTCTAAAGACGGCATGCTTTGGCACTGAAAAGTCTATATATCTTATAGCATGTGCCTATGTTATAAGGTTTCACCTAAAGCTGATTGGAGAAGGTTGACGTATAGTTCAAGATTGATTGTTGAGCTCCCGAAGGTCAATATGATCACCTCCTGCTGTAAGATGGTTTTCCATGGGTGAATCCTCTTTCAAATGCGCGGTCAGTTGCCACTCCTACAAGAGTTGGCGTTTGATGCTCTTAATGATCTATCGAGGATGGATCTTTCATTCTCTTCAAGCTTCCACATACATTTCTTTGTATTCGATTTTGCCACATATCATGAAGTGGTTCACTCCTTTTACTAAATTCGAGTTTACCCCATACAAATTGATTACGATTAAGGTCGTCATGCTTTGGCACTGAAAAGTCTATATATCTTATAGCATGTGCCTATGTTATAAGGTTTCACCTAAAGTTGATTGGAGAAGGTGGACGTATAGTTCAAGATTGGTTGTTGAGCTCCCGAAGTTCAATATGATCACCTAAAGCTGTAAGATGGTTTTCCATGGGTGAAGCCTCTTTTAAATGCCAAGTCACTTGCCACTCCTACAAGAGTTGGCGATGCTCTTAATGATCTATCGAGGATGGAACTTCTTCAGCCGAGTTTCGATGCCACCCACGCCACGCTGGTCGTTGGAAAAACACCCGTTGGTTGTCGGATACAGTCAATATCTGTGAGAAGCTTCCTTCTCATCCGAAGCAACGAGAGATGCCAAAATACTGACATTTCCGAAGGGGGAGTTTCCGCAAGTCAATGTTTCATAACATACACCCGTGCGCTCCGGGCCATTCACTTTTTAATGAAATATTGCTTTCTCACTCGAGAGCCCTTCCAGCTGTTCCTGATGTCGAATGAGTTCATCATTACATTCATGCTTCACCTAAATTGCGGGAATGCGCCGCTTCAACTCGACTTATGGTAGGTAACAGACCCTCGCCATTGCGATTATCATCCCTAATCAGAAAGAGTTTTTGTTTGCGCGGGTTTACCCAATTGAACATAGCTCTAACCCATTCCGCTATCATGCTTTTATTGAATTCTGCTTTCAGCAGCCATCCTCCCTGATGTGGCTCTTCCTGGAAGTGAGAACACTGCTGCCCGACCAACATTTTTTGTATTCGATTTTGCCACATATCATGTGATGGTTCACTCCTCTTACTAAATTCGAGTTTACCCCATACAAATTGATTACGATAGAAGAGAGTTCAAGAAAAGAAAATAGGAGAAAAGAGGAGAAAAAGTTCAAAGTTTCAAGCGTTCGTTCAAGAAATTCAAGACTTTGCCAAGAGCCTAGACCCTAAGCGTATTTGGATTTATGAAAACTGACCCAAATCATATTTTTCCCCAAAATATTACTAAAATTCATTTTAAGTTGATTGGGTAAGGAAAAGACCAAAATACCCTTCATATTTTCGAGTAACTTTCCTTGATTGGACAGCCCGACTTCAAACGGGCATATCTCCCTCATACGGGCTCAAAAATTAGAAAACTCGGTGGCGTTGGAAAGAGAATTTCAAGACCTTTCATTTGATATCTTACGGGTCTCCTAATCATCATGTACCAAAAGTTATGGTCATTTGAAGTTGACCCAAAACTTAAAAGAACTAAGGAATGACTTGAATGAATTCTCTTTAATTCATTTCAGAACTCAAGGTGCTATATCTAGTGACCTGACCTTAATAATTAAGAAATTTTAAATTTCTCGATAAAATCTTACTCACAACGAAACATGATTCGAGTCTTAGCTCAATCTTACACCTACAAACCCTACTACCTACCCCCACCCTCCCAAAAAATTGCTTTCGAAAAATATTTCAAATTTAATTTATTTTTATTTCTTATGCCACTCCCACGCAACCCCAGTCAATTTTTTTTAAAAAAAAAAAAACTAATTTTGGAAAATATTTCAAATTTAAATTTTTTTCATTATCATGCCACCCCCCGGCACCCTGTCAATTAAAAAAATGTTGTTTTCGAAGAATATTTCAAATTTTTAAAAAAAATTCATTTCTTATGCCACCCCACCCCTACCCAGACCATACCCGTCAACTTTTTAAAAAAAAGAAGTATTGTTTTTGGAAATTATTTCAAATTTAATTTTTTTTTCATTTTTACGCTACCCCCTACCCCTACTCCCCCCACCCCTACCGCCCTTTTAAAAAAAATTTCTTTCTGAAAAATATTTCAAATTAAAAAATTTCATTTTTATGCTACCCACCAGCCGCTCCTCCCCCACCCCCCACCCCCCACCCCATGCGACCCAATCAGTTTCTTTTTAAAAAAAATGGTTTTTGAAAAATAAAAAATTCATAGGTCAAAAGTCTGGTCAGGTCCTTGGTCAAATCTCAAGGTTGGATTTTTGAATGGTTATCCGGGTGTTGTCCTAGTTTGGGTGTCGGGGTCGGGTCTTAGATCAATTATCAGGGTTGATTTTCGAATCAGAAATTATTTTCCTAAAGAGTATTTTTTTAGTCTCAAGCCAAAAATAAAAGATATTTTCTGAAAAATATTTTTCATTCAACAACCAACATTAAAAAATATTTTTTAGAACATATTTTCTACTCACCAACTAAACATGAGAAAATAAGTTAGAATCCACTTGTTTTGTAAGAAAACATTTTCTAGGAAAACATTTTCCTTCATACCAAACTGTTGGGATAAGCATTGTTTTGATAACTGACGAAATGCAAGGAACACGTTGGCAAAGTAATCTCAAACGTTGGTTTTCAAGGAAGACTTATATTTCATAAAGGAGTTTCATTTCAAGAAGAAATCTAAATGAAATAGAGTGGTTGAACGAAAGAAGAGTCAGTAGAGGAGTAGAAGACTTCTGATAGCAAAAGCATAAATAGGAGGAGAGGCGTCCATACTCCTTACGCACTTACAAAGCAATAAGCAATTTAGTGATTAACTTTAAAAGGTTCTGCTGAACAGAGAACATTGAAGAACAGACTCTAGGAAGTATCTTAGTGTATGTGATTTTATTGTGTTGTTAGTTCAGTGATTTATAAACTGAATCTAGGATCTTAGTCTTTAAGTTGAGGGCAACTCGATGACATTGGGAACACACACCTTGGAGGTTTGTGCTAGAATAGAGATTAGTTGATTAATCTTTAGGTTACATAACTCTTGTAATCTTGTTTGTTGGTTAGGCTCATTGAATCTAGTGAAGTTGGGGTAAATCCTGTTGAGGAACAGGTCGTGGTATTTACACCTTTTTGAGCCGGGTGTTTCCACGTAAAATATTGTGTTCTTACTTTACTGTCTTTACTTTGTCATTGAAACACGTTAGGTAACCTGGTTCACTTAGGAAAAGTTTAAAGAAAAGTAAGTAAAATCTAGGTCGTGTAGAATAACAATTGGTATCAGAGCAAGTTATCTTATACAGGATAACACCTAAGATAAAGATCGCGATGAATTCTGCACCACCTATTAGGCACAGCGAAGGACAATAAACTCTTAGACCACCAATGTTCAATGGATCTCACTTTCGCTGGTGGAAGGCACGCATGGAAGACTTCATACAAGCTAAAGACTATGAACTCTAGGATAGGATAACTATTGGACCTACCATTCCTATGAAGACTGTGGAAGGAGTACAAGTTCCTAAGGTTAGGATTGACTTCACTGTGGAAGACCTATCAGCACTCAGGAAGAATGCGAAGACCAAAAACATTCTAGTTTGTGGCCTAGGACTACAACAGAATCTCAAACTGTACTACAACTAAAAAAATATGGGATGCACTTGTTAATGCTCATGAAGGAACTAGTCAAGTAAGGAAATTCTGAGTAGCCATGTTGTTTACTGAATATGAAACCTTCAAGATGAAAGAAGGTGAACCTTTATTAGAAATGATCACTAGACTCACAAAGCTGATCAATGAGTTGTCATCTCTAGGGAAGGTTCTCACTACTGAGAAGCAGGTTGACAAGGTGATGAGGATTCCTCCAAAAGTGAAATGGGATATAAAAGTCACTGCTATAAGGGAAGTTAAAGATATCTCCATAATGACACTTGATGAACTTGTGGGAAATCTCATAACATATGAGATGAATATGGATGACTTAAAGAAGGAGGAAACGCTCAATGAAAAATCAATGGCCCTGAAAGAATCTGATGAAGAAGAATCTGATCTCGATGATGAACAGATGGCATTCTTGGCAAAGAACTTTAAAAAATTCCTCAAAAGGAAAAGGGAATGAAAGGAAGGAAACAAGTACTAAGAAGTGGTAAAATAAAAAATCTCAGTTTGGTTGCTGCAAGTGTGGAAAGACTGATCATCATATCAAGGATTGTCCACAATGGGAAATTGAATGGAGGAAAGAAAAAGCTAAAAAGGAAAGGACCGAAAAACAAAAGAAGGAATGTGCAATGGTAGCTGCTTGGGGATTAGGAACTGAAGAATATAATGATGAAGAAATTGATGAAACAACTTTCATAGTTGTAGGAGACTCAGATCTCTAAGAGGTAGAAAATTCTGAGGAAGAATGTGCTAGGTAGCTGCTTGGGGATCGGAAACTGAAGAATCTGAAAATAATGAAACTGAGGAAACAACTCTCATGGCTGCAGGAGACTCAGATATTGAGGAAGAAGAAAACTCTGAGGTTAGTATCCTTGATCTAAAAGAAAAGTTGCACCTTTTTTCAAAAAATCAATTGATCGGATTAATAAGTGGTTTAATTGATGATTTTCAAGAATTAACCTATGAAAGAGATCAGTTGTTTAAAGTTTTTGCAGATCATAAATTTGAGTGCATGGAACTCTAAAGTGGCAAAACTATAACTGATGAACAAAACAACTGTCTAAAGAAAAAGGTTGAAAAACTTGAGTCTTTTAATCTGGATCTAAAATATGAAATCTTAAAGATGTCAGTAACTAGAAAAGGAAAAGAAGAAATGAGTGAAACTGAAGAAAATTGGAAAATGATCTGGAAAAATGCAGAAAAGATTATTTTTCTGAAAAAGAAAAGGTGAGAAAACTAAATATATAAATTTCTCAGATAAAAATGGATCTTGATAAGGCAAATAGATAGACTCATTCATCTAGAATAGTTAATCACTTGAGTGAGAGAAATCACAATGAGAAAGTTGGCATTGGTTTTCATAATGATAAGGCCATTACAACAGTCTTTTGCTATATTTGTAGCAAACTGGGGAATCCAACCACTCAATGTCCTGTAGCCAACAAATCTAGGAATAAGAGTGTTGACTTAGCAACTCACAACTGTTTTAAAACCAATCAGGAAAGCAGGAACAAAAGTTGGTTGCCAAATTGGGCAAAAAGAAATCTTATTAACCCCTTCAATCATTGGAAAGGACCCAAGCTAGTCTGTGTTCCAAAAACTAACGTAGGTAAAAGTGAAAGGAAGCAAGCACTGGTATATGGATAGTGCTTTTTCAAAGCATATGATGGGAGACAAACATAAATTTGTTTCACTCACTGCATTCAAAGGGGGAAGTGTTTATTTTGGAGATGGAAAGAAAGGTACTATTGTAGGAGTCGGGAAGATTGGAAAGTCTAAATCCAAAGCACTGGAAGAAGTGTACCATGTGAATGGGCTAAACATAATCTGCTCATCATCTCTCAACTATGTGACAAAGGTAATAAAGTAACTTTTACTTCTGAAGGTTGTAGGGTTGAAAAGTTGGATACAAAGGAAGTTGTCTTAACAGCTAAAAGACACAGAAATGTGTACAAAGCTTACATCATGGGAATGCCGGACACAAATCTGAAGTGTCTCAGTGCAATGGCTAATGATCCCTTACTATGGCACAAAAGACTTGGACATGCAAGTTTGAAATAAAAAACAAACTGTTAGAAAAAGAGATGGTTATAGGCTTGCCTAAAACCAAATTCAAAAATGACAGTTTGTGGTGCATGTGTAAGGGGGAAGCAAGTGAGATCATTCTTCAAGTCAAAGAACTAGGTAAGTACAACCAAGTGCCTTGAATTGATTCATATGGACCTATGCGGACTAATGAGGGTAAGAAGCAGAAGAGGAAAAAGGTATGTGTTTGTCATTATTGATGATTTTTCTAGATTCACTTGGACTCTATTCCTAGCTTCTAAAGAAGAGTTCTTTGATGTTTTTTTTATCTTTTTATCAAGAAAATGGAGAAAACTCTAGGACTGTCGTTGATCTCCATTAGATCTGATCATGGAATAGAATATAAAAATGCAAAATTCGTAGAATTCTGTTCATCTCATGGAATAGATCATAATTTTCTGCTCCTAGGACTCCTCAACAAAATGGAGTAGTTGAAAGGAAAAATAGGACTTTAGAACATATGGCGAACCATGATGATTGCCAATAATCTTGAAAAGAATCTCTGGGCGGAGGCCATTAGTACTGCTTGTTACATTATCAATAGGTTCATGACTCGTCCTATCTTAGAGAAGATTCCCTTTGAATTACTCAGAGGTAGAAAACCAAAGATATCTCACTTGAGGACTTTTGGTTGCAGATGTTTTGTTCATAATAATAGGAAAAATAACCTGGGAAAATTTGATGCAAAAAGTGATGAGGGAATCTTCCTAGGATATTCTCCACATAGTTAAGCATATAGGGTTTTGAATAAAATAACAAAATGTGTTGAAGAGAGTGTGCATGTTATTTTTTATGAAAACAACTCTTTGTTTGAGATTAACATGCAGGGTGATAATGAAATTGAGGAACACATGCAAGAACAAGGTGAGCAACCTGGTCCCTCAGTTGAGCAATCAGAAAACAGAGAGATTTCATATCGGTAAGTGCTATGATATGTTCTGCTTTTAATTCTACAAAATCATTCATCCATAATTACATTTAATGTCATTTGAATTCCTGTGGAGTTGATGTGAAAAATGTAGCAATAACACAGAGGAATGAACATACTGATGAAAACACCTCTGAAGTATGAGCTTAGTTTTCTTAAGTATCTCCTCGATACATTTGTGTTTTCTAATACATTTATAATATTTGGTTTCAAGCTGTCTATGGCAATGCCAACATAAATCGCCTTGAATATCTTCGCTTATTTGATGTATGTTTCTCCCTATTTGTTCCCAAATTGGATACCTTCCATCACATGTTTCTAACAATATGTTAGCTACAAGGTACATGTCTTTTGAATAGACAAATATTTTATCTAGCTTAAGAGATCGTTTAACAGCATGGTGGAATTTTTTACCAAGTCATATTAAGTCTTCATTCACAGTGATGGTAATGAGGCTCCTAGTGATGAAAGTGATGGAACTCTTTGAGTAAGGGTATACTTTTGAGATTGTTGTTCTTTTAGCAATATCTCGAAATCTTTTCAACTTCTCAACAATACAATACATTATAGCTGGTGACATGATGTCACTTCAGGCTTACAAAAAGAGAGCAATTTGATTGCTACACCCTTTATTGGTCATTTTGATACTTTTGTTGCTCTCTTTACCTGTACATTATTACGTATAGACTAGACGACTAAATTTGCTCACTGACTATTGATTGGAAATTTTTAAAGTAAAGTATGATATTTATTCCATCTCCATAACAAAAGATTTACTTTCAACTATTTCATGGATCATAGTAAGTATGAACATAATATGAGACCTACTGATTTTAATTTTTATTTTTAAAAAACGTGTGGAAGAGAATTTTCAAATATTGATTCAGCTTTGAATTTGTGATTGTATGCATGACTTGACTACTAAGAAGGAAATGAGGCTATTCAAATTTCTAACTTTCTGTTGAGCCGGGCAGTGTGCAACTGGTCAATTAAATCTTCTACTGCTTTCTGAAGAAGAAAATATTATTCAAAATAAAATTTTTGCAGGAACGAGAAGTATCGATCATGTACAGTTGGTGTTGCCAATGCTCTTATTATTGCAAGTTAATAGTTTTTACCTCTGTAGGAGTGATGAAACAATACACTTATGTTATATTTCGGCTTCTTCAATTCCTGGAATAATTTACATGCAACCTATACTATAGCTATGCTAATTCAACTCCTTTGAAGCTATAATAAGAAACTCTGTCATGAGTATACTTTTGCTACAAACATGATTTTTATTTTGTTTGATGCTTATTTTGTGCTCTTTGTATAGGACATATCTATTTGTGTAGCTTATAGTTTTCGGACCAAATAGTAAAAGTTACACTTCTGAAGTTTATACATTGTAGGTTGGTGGTCGTTAATCATTATGTGTTTAGGTGCTTCGTCTGTATGGAACTATTAGTTTCACACTTTGACATTGTAAATTGTACAGGTTTATGTCATGATAGAGTAAGAACTAATAGTACATGAATGATTATGAGATGATGAAAGCAAAAATTAATAGTATGATACACGATATATGATTTTGTAATTTATGTTGATTGTTTCTCTTAGCTTTGCTTTTACAAGAATTTCTCTGTTCTATTATTTTCAGGTCACGATATATGATTCATTTATCACATTATGACAAATTATATTTATCAACTAGGGCGGCCACTTCAATGGGTATTTTTCACAAAAAAACGGACATGAGATAAGAAATTCAAGAACAATAGGCATCTCCATGTTTCCTTTCGAGATTGATTGCACCTCAGTTTAGTTTCATGTTTCTTTGTTAGAGAAGATCCAATAATTACTAGATAAAAAATTGATTAAGATGGGAAAAAGGTATCTTGAGTTTGTACTTCTGGTACAATTGTGAGTGTTGCTTCTGGGGAACAATAAGTCAAGATATTGGTCACATTGAAGAACAAAATGTAGTAGACACTACTGAGATCTCTTCAGGGTAGAATGTAAAAAGCTACAAGTATCAAGGATCGCATCCAATTGATAATGTTCTTACAGACCTAACATCTGGAATCACTACCAGATTAGGCTTAAAGAACCTATGTGCATTTCAAGCTTTTGTGTCCATGGTTGAACCCAAAAAGGTGAAGGAGGCTCTTCTTGATGAAGATTGGATACAAGCAATGCAAGAGGAGCTCAATCAATTCGAGAGAAGTAAGGTATGGCATCTTGTTCCATCACCGGAAGGGAGAACAGTGATTGGAACTAAATGGGTATATAGAAACAAGCTAGATGAGAATGGAACAGTCATAAGAAACAAGGCAAGGTTGGTGGTTCAGGGGTACAATCATGAAGAGGGAATCGACTATGATGAGACTTTTGCTCATGTAGCAAGACTCGAAGCTATTCAATTACTTATTGCATTTGATGTTTGTAAAGAGTTCACTCTCTATCAAATGGATGTGAAGAGTTCATTCTTGAATGGATATTTGAAAGAAGAAGTATATGTAAAACAACCACCTAATTTTGAAAATACTGAGTTCCCTTATCATGTCTATAAATTAGACAAAGCTCTGCATGTGTTGAAGCAAGCTCCAAGAGCATGGTATGAAAGCAATCAAAGTTTCTACTAGACCATGGTCATAGAAGAGGTAAAATCGACAACACTCTTTTTCTAAAAACAAATGGAAAAGATTTGTTGATTGTGCAGGTATATGTGGATGACATAATCTTTGGATCTACAAATAGTCTGATGACTCAAGAGTTTGTTAAACTGATGAGTGGATAGTTTAAAATGAGCATGACGGGTGAACTTAATTTCTTTCTTGGATTACAAATCAAGCAAACACCCACAAGTACCTTGATTCATCAACAAAAGTATGTGAAGGAATTGCTTAAAAAATTCAACATGAATGAAGCAAGGGAAATTGATACTCCTATTGCTACTGCTACTAAGCTGGATATAGATGAAACAAGTGCATCTATCAAGCAAAGGTGTACAAGGGAATGATTGGGTCTCTATTGTACCTTACTACAAGTAGACCTGATATTGTGTTTAGTGTAGGACTTTGTGCTAGGTTTCAAGTAAATCCCAAAGAATCTCATCTTAAATCTGTTAAAAGAATTTTCAAGTATCTCAAAGGAACCACTGATATGGGACTTTGGTACTTCAAAGGAAGCAACTTCAATCTCCTTGGTTATGCAGATGCTGACTATGCTGGATACCTGGTTGACAGGAAAAGTACCATAGGTATGGCTCACTTCCTTGGAACATGTTTGATATCCTGGTCCACCCAGAAACAAAATTTTGTAGCCTTGTCTATTGCTGAGGCTGAATACGTGGTTGTTGGATCATGTTGTGCACAATTGCTAGGGATCAAACAACAAATGTTGGATTTTGGTTTAAATGTTGGTAGGATTCCTATTTTATGTGACAACACTAGTACTATTAATATAGCAAAGAGTCATGTGCAACATAAACGAACAAAACACATGGATGTAAGACACCATTTTCTGCGAGATAATGTAGAGAAAGGTCATATATCAATAATGTTTTGCTCCACTGAGGAACAAATTGCTGACATTTTTACCAAAGCATTAAGTAGAGAGCACTTTGAGAAAAATAGACTAGACTTGGGGATGATTAAGATTGCATAATTTCCCTCCTTCAATGATTGGTTAGAAAACTATCACTATACGAAATAATAAGTGTTTAGGCTATGAAGTGATAAATTATCTAGTCTATCAAATACATTCACTTGTATATCAATTTTGTGCTTATCAGCTCTTATAAATTCTCATGGATCTTTGTTACTCTGAGTAGTGAAATATAGGTACAAATTAGCTAAACAAATTGTGGAGCACACCTCAGGTATAAAATGTTTTTAATTTAGAGTAACACATGCTGATACACATTAATAACTTGGTTCTTTTATGTTTCTCTCTCTCATTAATACTAACCGCAAAAACCAAAAACCCTTCGTCTCCCTTTCTTTTTTGTTTTGCTCAGAAAGTTGTCACCCTCACATCACACATCCCCTCGTATGTTCAACTCCCCAATGCTTCGTCTCTAATTCCCAAATACTTTTCTTGATTACCCATATTCACCAAAGGCTTGAATCATCAGAGATGGTGTCTTCAACAAAATCCCCTGGAGAAACTGAAATCATGAAGCCATCTGATAGTTCTCTTGCCTTAGTCAATGTGGCACCCCTAGCAACTATTATCTTGATGTATGTGAACGGAATCTCCCATATTGTGTCTCTCAATGTCCCTCCACCCAGCCCAACTGTTGAGGAAAATCATTCTTTATACCTCCCTTTAGTTCTTCTTCCTGAAGCATCGAGTAAGGGGGAATCAAGAGAGCATGCAACTATCAGGGTCGCACTAGATGGGTCTGCAAATTGGAGCTCTGTAAGTCATAATCACTTTTTTCCTATTTCAGCTGAACTCTGTCCCATGGCACATGTTGTTATCCCTGTCCCCTTGAGTATAGATACCACTGATGAAATTACTTTGGCTAATCTTGTACCTACAAAGGGTAGGAGTCGTCTTAGAACTCTCAATATAAAGCTTGTGTCGAATCTTGTGTTTGAATCGTCTCCACCCATAGCTAACCCCTCAATTTCGGGTGTTAGGGTACCTCAAACTAGGCAGAAATGTCATCAGGCTGAGGTTGATCTGGCCTATGCCTTGGCAGCAAGTAAAAGGACCCGTGCCTCCACAAGAACTTTACCTACAACCCCTGGCATTGTTATTTCTGATGATGATGTTGTTCTTAGTAAGGTTAGGCGTGGGAAACACATTGCTTCGAAATCTTCTTGCTCTAAGCCAAAGCCCACCCCAAAAGCCATGAAATCCTCTTTTTCTAAGCCCTCTTTAAAATCTATCCCGAAAGTCCGATCCTCAAGAAATTCAGCGTCGACATCCAAAAGGAAACAAGTTGCTTCCCTTCTTTCCTCCTCTTGTTTCTTGTCTGGTTCTGATACTGAGAATCTAACCTAGTCCAATTCTTCAACATCTTCCGCTCAGCTTGATCGAATCATTCACTTCCGTCAGAAATCAGTTCTTCGAGGAAGAGTGGTCACTGGATTTGGGGGTCCTGAGATGGTTATGCTACTATCCAAACTGGAGGCCCAAGGTTGGTCAGCTCTTTTTTCTTCAGAGAGATACCCAACGTAAGATGGCTAAGAGGGAGGTAACTGAATTCTACATAAATGGCAATAGTGATGGTTGATCTTTTACTTCCACTGTGAGAAACACCCTTATTCATTTGGTCCTTGCTGATGTTGCTCCGATATTAGAGATTCCTTCTACTGGGTGGAGTCACTATGTGAAGCTTGAATGGCCTCCTTTACCTGACAAATCCTCTGCACTAAGTATCTGTCGAAAGTTCTCGTCAAAGCCTAATCTGACTCATCATTGTTGCATTGAGAAGAATGAGATGTCTCCAATACATAAGCTCTACTTTAATGTGGTTCATAAGATTATCCTGCAACGAAAGCAATGATGGATGCAGACTAACTTTCTTGATCTCACCCTTATGGATTTATTGGACGATGAGGTACTTATTGACTTACCCTCTTTGATCATCAGCCACATGCACCAGGTTCTTAATCAGGATAAAAATGTGCATGCTCTTCCTTATGGATTCTAGATGGCTTCTATTTTTGAGGCTTTTGACGTGCCAGTGCAGGTGTGGGTTCCTCAAACTGTCAAGGATGTGGTAGGTAGGGTGAATCATATGGATCTTCCTGTTTCTATGAGGCGTCTGGACTCCCCTCTTCAGCGATTGAAAGATTAGCTTGCTGAGAAGGAATATGAACTAGCAGTTGTTGACACCCAATTTTGACCGACCTATAACCCTTTTGGATTGCTATTCGATTAAATATGTATTTTTTAAAAACATGTTTCGAGTTTAAAATTTTAATCGATTTTGTCTAAAATTTATATAATTTAGTATGCATGATTTATAAAAATTATTGTATTTATTATTAAATTATTTCATTATTATATTTATCAAGAATTAAGCTTGAAATACTTATTTTACTCAAATGTTTTAAAATTTAAGTGTGTTTAATTTGCGTAGTATTTTATTAATTGGATAGCAATTCCTAAATCTTCCTCAAAATTATTTAAATTTCAGCCTATTCTATTCAAATTTATTTCAATTCTAGCCTTTTCTTGTTCAATCCATTTCAATTCTAGTCACTTCAATTCAAATTCTTATTACAATCATAGCCACTTGTTGATTTCAAATCTAGCCTATTCTTGTCTCAATGTTCAAGATTTCAATTCCCTTTAATCATAACCGTCCATTCAAATCAAATCAATCTAAGATTCAATCGTGTGCATCCATTCAAAATTAAATCGATGATTAAGATCAAGTGAATCCCTCTTTTCCAATTTAACCAAAGCCCTAAAACATTTGTCAATTTTTCCTCCTCTCTTCTAGAGTCGTCGTCCCCCTCTCTCTTCTCCAATTTTCTCCGGCCGGTGAGGCTAGCAACTACCGATCGCTCTCCTCTCCTCTCCGCCTCTCGCCCCTCTGCCTTCTCTGTTCTCCTCTCTTCTCGCTACCATGGCAGAAGCGTCAACAACAGCCAGGCGAAGACATCGGCGAGCAGTAGCTCCAGCCAGCGAGTGTTGGGAAAGGCAAGGCACTAACAAGAATGTCAGACAGGATAGCGCGGAATAATACCCAAATCTAAACTTTCCTTTTCAATTTGAACCAAGAGAAGACAAACCAAATCAAGCAATATGAAGAATGGACAGCAAGTATATCAACCAAACTAAAGCAATAAGACAAGAATAAACCAATCACACAAGACACAGAGATTTACGTGGAAAACCCTTCAATGTGAAGAGTAAAACCCACAAGACCAAAAGCTCCACTATAAACACCAAGACTTACAAAATTGTTCTCCAAAATTGGCCACAAAACAAGCGCCAAAAAACGAGCAATAACAATACAAGATTGCACCAAAACTAGAGAATTAAATGAGAGATTTCACCCAAAAACGAGCTACTGTTCACACCCCAAAATCAGAGGCTACAGACATCCAAATCCGATCTCCACCATTGAATTGCAAGAACCAGATGCTGAGAACTACCAGTTCAAATTTGAGCACTATCCAACGATTAACGAAGCGGCAAACTCTGTCTGAAGCAGACTGCCTGAGCAGAAAATTTCCAGAAGAAAAAACGGGATTTGTTTCTTTGTCTCTCAATCTCTAAAACGAATCTCTCTTGATTTTCCTCTCTTGTGTTTCTGAAAATAAGACCAAATAAGCCTTATGTATGCCACATAATATTTGGGTTATGGGCTAAAGTGGGCTGGTCCTAATAAGACTTTTATTTATCCACATAGGATGGGAAAAAAGATCCTAAACCCAACAATTCTCCCCCTCACAACTATGTGGAGGAGATCTCCATCCCGGCGATCATGCAACAATCCTCAAACTTCCCTCTTGGAAAAGCTTTAGTCATCATGTCGGAACCATTATCATTGGTATGGATCTTTTCAAGTTCAAGCAACTCAGAATCCAACACATCTCGAATCCAATGATACCTCACATCAATGTGTTTAGACCGACCATGAAATGTAGAATTCTTGCCAAGATGAATAGCACTTTGACTGTGTTGAGCACAACCAAGTTCCCCCAAAAATCTCTTCATCCAAATCAACTCTTTGCAAGCTTCAATAGCAGCAATAAGCTCAGCCTCTGTAGTAGATAAAGCAACACATTTTTGCAACCTAGATTGCCAAGACACAGCTCCCCCTGCAAAAGTAATCAAGTAGCCTGAAGTAGACTTGCAAGTATCAACATCACCAGCCATGTCTGAATCAGTGTAACCACAAAGAATAGGCTTCCATGTACCAAAAATCAAACTCAAACTAGAAGTGCCACAAAGATATCTCATAATCCACTTAACAATATTCCAATGCTCTCTTCCCGGATTAGAAAGAAAACGGCTATAACAATACTAACAACATGAGCAATATCTGGTCTTGTACACACCATTGCATACATCAAACTACCAACAGCTAAAGCATAAGGAACTTTCTTCATATCTTCCTTCTCACCATCACTGGAAGGATAATGTCTAGTACTCAATTTGAAGTGCATAGATAAAGGTGTATTGACAACCTTAGTTTTGTCCATGTTGAATCTACAAAGTACTTTCTGAATATACTTTTCTTGTGACAACCACAACTTTTTGGCATCTCTATCACAGACAATCTGCATGCCAAGAATCTGTCTTATTGGTCCCAAGTTTTTCATAGCAAAAGACATATTCAACTCTTTAATCCTACAAGCATTATGACCAACAACAAGCATGTCATCAACATAAAGCAAAACAATAATAAAGTCACCATCAGAAAAATTTTGCACAAAAACACAATGGTCTGAAGAAGTCTTCTTGAAGCCCTACTGAATCATAAAAGAACCAAACTTCACGTACCATTGCCTGGGAGCTTGTTTTAAATCGTACAAGCTCTTCTTTAATTTGCAAACATAATTCTCTTTTCCCTTGACTTCAAAGCCTTCCAGCTGCTCCATATAAATTTCTTCATCCAAGTCACCATAGATAAAAGCAGTTTTAACATCCATCTGTTCAACCTCTAAATCCATACTTGCAACCAAGCCTAGAACCACACGATGGATGACATCTTCACAACTAGAGAGAATATCTCATCAAAATCAATCCATTTTTTTCTGGCTAAAACCCTTCACAACTAATCTAGTCTTGTACCGTGGGATTGGATTACCATCTTTATGTTTCACCCGAAAAACCCACCTGTTTTTCAAAGCTTTTCAATTTTTAGGTAACATAACCAAATTGAAGGTATGATTATCATGTAGAGACTTCATTTCATCCTCCATAGCATTAAACCACTTTTCTTTTTCTTCACTTTCCATGGCCTCATCAAGACTCTGGTTCTCCCCCATCAGTCAAGAGTACATACTCATTAGAAGAATAACGAGATGAAGGTATTTTCTCTCTAGTACATCTTCTGAGAGAGCTCTCTGGAGCATCAATAATAGTTGGTTGCTGACCAACCACATCGTCTTGCACTGGAGCATCAACAACATATTGGTCATTCTGAATATGATCACCATCTTCAATATCAACTTGATTTTCATCATTTTGAAGATTTTCTCCTGGTGGAATAGTCAAAGTTACTGGATCAACATAAACTAGGTTGTCACTACTCGGAGAATCAACTTTGTCAAGATCTTTAATTGTTTGGTCTTCAAAGAACACAACATCATGGCTTCTAACAAGTTTCTTCTCAACTGGATCAAAGAAACGATAGCC
>JAJOOE010000795.1:0-41005 GCA_036250405.1 Solanum raphanifolium | reverse complement strand
TTGCATTCCATTGCATTGCACATATTTATCATTAGTGAACTTGATATTGTGTTTTGCTGATCTTGTGAGTGCCTTTCTGTGGAACTTTGATTGGTGAAGATTGAGCTTGTTGTTGAGGATATGTAATTATTAGAGTATTGTTGTTGAGCTGTGTGCTATGTGAATTATGAACTGTTAGGTTGGGCTGGTTTTAAGCAGGTTGTAGTCGTGGAGATTGTAATTGATGAATATTGAGCTTGTTGTTGAGAATATGTGATTGTTAGAATGTTGGTGTTGAGATATGTGCTATGTGAATTGTGAACTGTTAGGTTGGGCCGATTTTATGCAGGTTGTAGCTGTGGAGGTGCGGTTGGGGTGTAAGGAGTACTCATATTCTATCCCCTTAGCTTGTGTTTAGAGGTTTACTTGCGGAGTACCGCGTGGTTTGGTACTCACCCTTGCTACTACATTTTTTTGTAGGTTACTAGCCCGGATCTTTGTGATATATCCTCTTCTTTCCGAGGCTTCTTGGAGATTTGTGAGGTAGTTGTTTGTCAACTCAGCAGACCTTCTTACTCTTGTTTATGATCTTGTTCTACTCTAGAAACAATGTCATATGAGACTTGTATTTTTCTTTTGATTCAATTGTAATACTTTAGAGACTTGTACATGTGACAACCAGCTTTTGGGAGGTATTTTTGAGTTTATGATAAAAAAATTCCGCATTTATTGTAATGGTTGAGTTTTAGGCTGACTTGTCTTGGTGGGTTAAGACGAGTGTCATCACGTCTATTTTTGAGTCGTGACAAGAAATTAAAGCTATTTATATTAAATTTGAAAAAAAAAACATTCATCCAAATGGTTAAAAGATGAATTTGATATCTCAAAAAGAAATATCTACATTTAATTTTTTAATAATTTTGAGTTATTTTCGTTCAAAGCATATCCAATTGACTTGATATAAAGAAAAATTGTTGGAAGAATGTATAGAAAAAGCGCTATAGTCCGAGTGAGATCCTACTTGGCGCAAATTCAAATTAATTGAACTTTTATGCGGATATTAAACCCTGGATGAAGAAACTAAAAGATATTAATTGGATGAACGTATATATGTATAATCTTTCATTTTGCGCAATTGCATTTTGCAAGGTAATAGTGGATGAGCTTAAAATATTACAATAGAAGAAATCAATTGTTACAATTGTATGAAAAATACTACTCCCTCCGTCCCATTTTATATGATGTACTTTGATTTGGCACAAACTTTAAGAAAAATTGAAAGACTTTTAAAACTTGTGGTCCAAAATGAATGATAGAAATTTGTGTGGTTGTAAATCATTTCATTAAGGGTAAAAAAGACATTTCATAGGCAAATTGTTACTTAAAATAGAAATGTGTCATTCTTTTTGGGACTGACTAAAAAGGAAAGTGAGTCATATAAATTGGGACAGAGGGAGTAGTAATATTCCAAAATTTAGGGCAATATTTACTACGGCTTCTCCCAAATTCTTATTTAATTAAATGGCTAAATGTATATGTAATCTATCAATATTTTATAAATACTGTAAGATTGTATCTATGTACGATGAATAGCTATACGTTAGATAAGTATAAATAATCACAAACACAGTTACATAATATTTATACATTACAACACATCTTCCTCACGAGTTAAATTTTTTTCAATACCGACTAGCTTAAATCTCTTCTAAATAGTTATAAATTATAGATATGAACAAATCTCAATGTTTCAATTTTTTTAGTATATTATATTTTCACTAGAAATGATCAATTTAAATTTACGGTAGGTCAAATTTTAAAATTTGAGATTCAAAAGCTTTTAATGAATGATTTCAAAAATCTCCACTAAACAATCCCAAAATTTAGATATTATTAGCTACTAACAATATTTATATTCTCTAGATATATTATTCACTCAAAATAATGTATAGTTGTGACGGTGTCGGATTTTATTTATTTAAACTTACCAAATTGCCCGAAGAAGATCCGAGTAGACATAGACATATTCAGTAAATGATCAAATGGTCATTCTATTGTTTTAGTTTCTCGATTACTTTTATCGGAAATGTAGTCAAACAAAGCGATTTTAATAACTATCATAAATGAGTTAAGAACTTTCCTTGTCACTTTAAATTATATCATTATCATGATTTAAGACAGAATAGGTAGATTTTAAAAAGCAAATTAATTAAACTTCAAAAAAGGAAAAATAATAAAATTTGGTCAATGTAATATTTAGATTTCCATATTCCTACCACAACTTTAGAAAGTAATTAAAACCTAATTAATACACTATAAAAGACCAAGCTAGTCTCATGTATTGAAATCATTCATTCATAGAACTTTCTATTTTCTTTGTCGTGTCTTCAGAAAATCTCATAACTTTCAAGACTACCGATGGTGAGGAATTCACACTCAATGATGTTGTAGCTGTGAGGTCAGAAGTCATCGAGAACATGGTACAAGACTTGAATTTTAATTATAATGTCATCCCCTTGTCTAATGTTGATGGCAAAACAATGACCAAAGTGGTTCAATATTGGAAGAAATATTCGGAAGAAGGTGTTACGGAAGATCAGTTAAAGAGTTTTGATCAAGATTTCTTGAAGAGGAGCCAATCAAAATTAGTTGGTGTTCTCTTGGCTGCTATTTTTTTAATGATAAGTAGTTTAAGGAGGTAATAATCCAAGAATTTGCTGATAGGATCAAAGGGAAAACAATAGAGGAAATACGTGAAGTATTTGGTATCGTGAATGACTATACTCCAGAGGAAGAGGAGGAGGTCCGTACAGAGAATGCTTGGGCTTTTGAATGATTTGATAATATTTCAGTTATTTCCTTAGTTATATCCTAATTTTATTGTTATTTTATTTATGTTAGTTTTATCTTCTGTTGTTCCTTTATGAAGAAATATTGCTCGGTTTTGAATGATTTATAAATTATGTTGGAAAGAAATTAAAGCTTGTTATCTTATTTGAGAAAAAAAAATATTATCCTTTTAGCTACATTATTCACTCAAATCTCCTCTAAATAGTCCAAAATTATATATATATATATATAACCGAGCAACTTTTGATGTTTTAATTCTTTTAATATATTGTATATTCCCTAGAAATGACTAATTCACATTTGCGACAAATTAAATTACAAATTTGAAGTTGGAAACATTTTAATGACAAATTTCAATAGTTATCTTATTCAACTAATTTAGATGACATGACCTTCTCCGTTACCCCATACAACTATGATTGGATGACAGAAAAATTAAATGGTTGAAATGGAGTTATAGCAGTGAAGCTGGCGGATGTGAAGAGGAGAAAAAAGGTTGGATTTACAGCAGTCTAATGCACATTAACAATTGAAGAAGTAAAAATAATTTTTTTGTTAAAAATAGAATGAGAAATAAATAAAAATAAAATTAAAAAATAATTGGCACATGGTAGGTAATAGTTGGTGTGTGTATGCACTTTCTTTATTATACGTGAGATTGACCGAAAACTGGGATATTTTTACCACATTTAAATTATTTAAGGGGGTGCTAGGACCTTTGCAAAGTTCCAGTGTCTTTTAAAAAATGTGTTATAGTTGAATGAGGTAATGATGCATTTTTTCTCTAAATCATAAGACCTAGAGTAATCTCTCCACTTATATCATGCATGTTGGGAGGACAATTAACATACAAACAAAATTATATGATGAACGTTACTTCCTCCGTCTCATATTAAATATTAGACTTTTCTCTTAACATGTCTTTTAAAAAAATCATGAATAAGAAGATTAATTGGAAAGAAATTAAAGATAGTTATATTATTTGAGAAAATCAGGTAGAGTCTTAATTTCCCTCTTGTTTAGGGTATAAAAAAGAAAACTTAGTGTAAGCATAAAGATATGTCTACAACTATTCAAACACCATTCTCCAAAGTTATAATAACTTCAGGTTTTACAAGAAGATACACAACAAAAGCTTTCTTGTACCTATCACCATGCATCTTCCTATATGTTACATATGTTCTGAGTGATAAAGATTAGATTTATCAAACACCCATTAACTCCAATTACAAGAAATTTTCTGTTTTAAGCAATAGTTTCCATAAATATTCCCATGAACTTTTTTTTCCCGTTTTGACTTCCTACTTCAACTAGAATAGTGAAAACCTAATGCTCTATAAATTAAGCCCTTCAAACCTTTCAGACATTATAATCATTCAAATCTCCTATCAATAATATTCTGAACAAAAACAAATTAACATCTCTTATTCAAATATATTTTTATCATCATGTCTTCTTTAACAAAGTTCTTAACTCTAAAGACTTGCGATGGTAAAGTATTTGTATTGGATGAGGCGATAGCCGTAAGGTCACAAGCTATTAAGAATATGGTTGAAGACGATTGTGTTTCAAACGTCATTCCCCTGCCTAATGTCCATAGCAAAACAATGACCAAAGTGATTGAATAGTGGAAGAAACATTCGGAGGAAGGCGTCTCCAAAATCATGTTTATGGATTTTGACAAGGCTTTTGTGAAGGTGCACCACTCAATTTTGTATGAGCTTATCTTAGCTGCTAATTTTCTTAATGATAAGGAGATATTGGATATGATATGTCAGGAAGTTGCCGATAGGATTAAAGGAAAAACACCAGAAGAAATACGTAAAGAATTTGATATCTAGAATGATTTTACCTCAAAGGAAGAAGAAGATATCTGTAAAGACAATGCTTGGGCTGTTGAATGATTTTATAACACTAGTGTTGTTTTTTATTTCCTCTCTTTTTTTCTAAATTTTGAATTAGAACTGTCTTGTTAGGTATACCCTATTTGTTTTAGTTCTATCTTTTGTTGTTCCCTTTTATAGAATTGTTATTCGGTTTTTATTGATTTATAAATTTATAACTTATGTTGAAAAGAAATTAAAGCTATCTATATTAAATTTGGAAAAAAAATATTCATTCAAATGGTTGAAAGATGAATTTGATATCTCAAAAAGAAATATTTACATTTTTTTTTATTTATTTTGAGTTATTTTCGTTCAAAACATATCCAAATTGACTTGAATGAAGAAAAATTGTTGGAAGAATGTACAGAAAAAGCGCCACAGTCCGAGTGAGGTCTTAATAGGCACAAATTCAAATTAAATTGAACTTTCATGCGGATATTAAACAGAAGGTGAATTTTTTTTAAAAAAAAATAATTGGAGGAATGTATTTATGTATCGTCATTCTTTTTGCACAATATATAGTGCATCTTGTAGGGTAATAATGGATGGGCTTAACATATTACAATAGAAGAAATCAATTACTACAATTGCTATGAAATTATACTTGTTGTACTCCAAATTTTAGGACAATATTTACTACAATTTCTCAAGTAAATGTATCATTGACCAAAATTCTAATTAATTAAATGATTGTATGTATATGTAATGTATCAATATTTTATGAATAGTGTAAGATTGTATATGTGTATGATGTATAACTACATATTAAATATGTATAAATAATCACAAACACAATTATATAATATTTATACATTACAACACATCTTCCTCACGAGTTGAATTTTTTTTCAATACCAACTAGCTCAAATCTCCTATAAATAGTCCTAAACTATAGATATAAGAATATTTCGATGTTTCAATTCTTTTAATATAATATATATTCACTAGCAATGATCAATTTACATTTATGGCATATCAATTTAAAATTTTGAGGTTTGAAACGTTTTAATGAAAGATTTCAATGGACATCTGATTCAAATCTCCATTAAACAATCCTAAAATTTAGACATCACGAGCTCCTCTCCATATTTCTGTTAGATATATAATTCACTCGAAATAATCCAACTGCGAAGATGTCGAATTTTATTATTTAAACTTACCCAAGTGTCCGGAGATGATTTGAGTAGACACAAACATAATTAATAAATGATCCAATGGGCATTTCTATTGATTACTTAATGACCAGATAGAAATTCTCGATAATTAACTGAAAATCATGTTATTTTCTATTAGAACATTTGACCAAATGGTCATTCTACTTAATTATTCCAATTTACTATATCTAGTAATAACATATCATTTGAATTAAAATATAAAATAATGAAATTTGAATTGCAATACAATTTTTTTGTTGAAAGATAATATTTTATTACTTTTAAGTTTACACTTTCAAAAAGAATTAATTGTAAGAGTAAATGGGGAAAATGTAATCTATTTATCTCAATTAATTAGGACAACTATTTTTAATAATGTGGATAACTATATGGAACCGAGGGACTGGGGAGTACTAGATTAATTAATTATTTTAGTTTTTCGATTACTTTTGTTGAAAATGTAGTCAACCACAACGATATGAGTGATCTTCCAATAGATGATTAAAGGACTAATGAATTCAGAACTTTCCCCGTAACTTTTAATTAAATTCATTATTCTAATAATCTGAGACAATTTATGTAGAATTTGCAAAGCAAATTTATTAAACTTTAAAAAAGGAAAAATAATAACTTTTAATCTATGTAATATTTTACTTTCCATGTTCCGGTTACAATTTTGGAAAGTAAGTAAAATCTAATGCACTATAAAGATCAAGCTAGCCTCATGTATTGAAATCATTCATTTATACCTCTCTCCATTTTCTTTATCATGTCTTCAGAAAAGCTCATAACTCTCAAGACTAGCGATGGCGAGGAATTCAAACTCGATGAGTCTATAGTTATGAGGTCACAAGTCATCAAAAACATAGTACAAGACGTGGACGTGGATTGTGCTTCTAACGTCATCCCCCTAACTAATGTTGATGGAAAAACTATGTGCAAAGTGGTTGAATATTGGAAGAAACACTTGGAGGAAGGTGTATTGAAAGAAGTATTGATGGATTTTGACAAGAATTTCGTGAAGGTGGATCAGTCGGTTTTGTTTTATCTTCTCTTAACTGCTGATTTTCTTAACGATAAGGAGATGATGGATGTAATGTGTCAAGAAGTTTCTGATAGAATCAAAGGTAAAACCCCAGAGGAAATACGTAAAGAATTTGGTATCAAGAATGACTATATTTCAGAGGAAGAAGAGGAGAACCGTAAAGAGAATGCTTGGTCTTTGAATGTTTTTATAACGCTAGTGTTATTTTCATTTTTGTTCTTTTTTTTTTTAGAATTTGAACTGTTTAGTTAGCTATAGGTTATTTTATTTAGTTTTATCATCTGTTGTTCTTTTTTATAGAATTGTTGTTTGCTTTATTGATTTATAAATTTATAAATTATGTCGGAAAGAAACTAAAGTTATTTACATTAAATTTGAAAAAGAAAACATTCATTCAAATGGTTGAAAGATGAATTTGATGTCTCAACAAGAAATAACTTTAATTTTTTTTAAATATAAAATATTTATGTTACTAACACACATATTTGTGGGAGAAGAGTTGGACTGAGATATAAGGATTACTAAACAGAGAACACAAGCCATAAGCTCACTTTATTAATTATCACTATTGTTAGACTTGAAAATGTCTAGGATCTATCAAAAACGTCTCTCTACCATTTCAAAGATAGGGATAAAATCTATATACATCTTATCCTCTTCAATCCCACTTGTGGAATTAGTATTGTTAGTCTTGAAAATTGCATTGAGGAAATAAGCTAGAGTCATAATTACCCACTTATTTAGGGTAAAAAAAACTTAGTGGAAGCTTAAATATGTGTGTACAACTTTTCAAACACCATGGTTAGATATTACAGAAAAAATATTTTTTCTCCTAATTGAGATTTGGAAGAAAACAAAAGGTTTCCTTTTCCTAATCTTACTCGGTCACATACATAGAGTTTAGGGTTAAAAGGAAAACACCATAAGAAATACGTAAAGAATTTGATATCAAGAATGATTTTACTCCAGAGGAAGAAGAGGAGATTCGTAAAGAGAATGCTTGGGCTTTTGAATGATTTTATAGTTATTTTCAAAAAATTTCCTTTTTTATATTAGAATTAAAATTGTCTAGTTAGCTATATCCTATTTTATTTTATTTGGTTTTATATGCTATTGTTCCTTTTTATAGAATTGCATTTGATTTTGATTGATTTATAAATTATGTTGGAAAGAAATTAAAGTTATTTATACAAACTTAGGGGTCGTTTGGTAGGCCGCATTAGAAGAAATGGATCATGTATTATGTAAGGTATAATTTAGTAATTAGTATTATGTTTGGTAGGAATTTCGGCCTATGTATAGTTAATCCATGGATTAGTTATACCTCCGGTATTTTAGGATGTATTACTAATACCTTCCATTTGGAAGTATTAGTAATACACATGATATAATACCATGTGATAAGTCTATGTAAAGACAAAAATATCCCTCAAATCATTTTAATTATTTTGTTTATTTTATTGATGTTAGATTTATATTTGTACTAGTAAATTTATTTAAATAAGTTAGCTTACAAATTATTTAGAGAGAGTTGTTTGTTACTAAATAAATCTAATACAAATCAATACAAATTTGAAATGTGAGTTGCTTATTTGTATATATATATATATATTTGTGTGGTTTTCTAATTATTTGTATTTTGAACAATTTAAAAAATTACATACATATTAAAACTACAACTTGCAATTTTTATGTGTATTGTAGATGGTTTTCGGTTTTCAAAAAG
The DNA here is from genome assembly GCA_036250405.1 of Solanum raphanifolium. Lineage (NCBI taxonomy): Eukaryota > Viridiplantae > Streptophyta > Magnoliopsida > Solanales > Solanaceae > Solanum > Solanum raphanifolium. Next base: position 32,365 of record JAJOOE010000795.1, on the reverse strand, counting down.
ACATTCTCGGTGACGACATTATTATCGCCGACGAAAAGGTTGCAAACGTGTATACGCCCCCCTGATAGGACTGCGACCTAACTATGACCTAACTATATCGGTTGAAAAGTAGCTAGTCTCTGACAAAGGTGCTCTTGAGTTCGCTAAGCCATTTATATGCAATGAAAGTGGAACGGATTTCTCTCAGTACTTAGTAGCAGCTCCCGTATTCGCGATTCGCGAGGGTTGAAAATGGATTTCAGACAATATGAACAACAATAACTCGACATTCTCAAGTTCACCAATTGCATTGGGGACAAGTATATGTCAGTTCCATAGATCAAGGCTTTCAAGGACTCCTGAGTTGGTGATTTGTCACCACGCATTATGAACATAAAGTCCCAGGGTATGGAATCCCAGAAAGAGGCTGGCCCAACTTAAATGAAATATAATAGCTCTTTATGATCTAACATTCTTGCCAATACATTATCTTAATTTTACTCCGGATTGTAATCTCTAATGAAAATATAGCTCCATGAGCAAAAGCTCATGTCATGATGAATCCTGCGATATATTGGTGGTGGGTATATAATTCAGCTTGAGTAGTAAAGTCTTGTGCTATAAATGCATAAGCATGTAAAGAGTGCATGTGTTGAGCTACCAAAGAAGTAATAACCCCTAAAGAAGCTAGAGCAAGGCCTAATTGAAAATGAAGCGAATTATTGATTGTGTCATAATGACCCTTATGCCCACGCCCCAATCGTCCCCCCGGAGGAATATATGATAAGGAGATATTGGATTTGATTTGAGTAAACATAGACATAATTAGTAAATGATCAAATGGTCATTCTATTGTTTTATTTTTTCAATTACTTTTGTTGGAAATGTAGTCAAACATAACGATTTTAATAACTATCAGAAATGACTGGTCCTCTAATTGATAACTAAAATGATGAGTTTCGAACTTTCCTTGTAACTTTTAATTATATCATTATGCTAATAATATATGACTGAATATGTAGATTTTGTAAAGCAAATTAATTGAACTTCAAAAAAGGAAAAATAATAAGTTTTGGTCTATTTAATATTTTGCTTTCCATATTCCTACCACAACTTTGGAAAGTAATTAAAATCTAGTACACTATAAAAGACCAAGCTAGCCTCATGTATTGAAATCATAAATTCATAGATTTCTCCATTTTCTTTGTCATGTCTTCAGAAAAGCTCATAACTCTTAAAACTAGCAATGATGAGGAATTCAAACTCGACAAGTCTGTAGTTGTAAAGTCATAAGTCATCAAGAATTTAGTACAAGACGTTGATTGTACTTCTAATGTCATTCCCTTGCTTAATGTTGATGGCAAAACAATGACAAAAGTGATTAAATATTGGAAGAAACATTCGGAGGAAGGTGTTATGGAAGTTCAGTTAAAGAATTTTGATCAGGATTTCTTGAAGATGAGCCACTCAAAATTATTCCATGTTCACTTGGCTGCTAGATATCTTGATGATAAGCAATTGGAGGAAGTAATAATCCAAGAATCTTTTGATAGGATCACAGGGAAAACACTAGAGGAAATACATGAAGTATTTGGTATCGTGAATGATTATACTCTAGAGGAAGAGGAGCAGGTTCATAGAGAGAATGCTTGGGCTTTTAAATGATTTTATAATATTTTCTGTTATTTCCTTAGCTATATCCTCTTTTTATTTTTATTTTATTTTTGTTAGTTCTATCCTCTGTTGCTCCTTATTTGAAGAAATATTGTTCGATTTTGAATGATTTATAAATTATGTTGGAAAGGAATTAAAGCTAGTTGTATTATTCAAAAAAGAACATTCATTCAAATGGTGGAAAGATAAATTTGATATCTCAAAAAAAAGTATATAAATTTATTCTTTCAATAAATTTGAGGTCTTTTCTTTCAAAGCATATCCAATAGACATGATATGTTTTCTTGATTTATTCCCATAATTTAAATTCTAGAAAGCCTCTTAACATAGATTTTTCTTTGAGTACACATAAAACAACAAACATGATTTTTGGTACTCAGAAATCCTCATTTGAAAGACTATTAAAATTGCAAAACTAATATTGAAATTATCTAGCTAAAATTACACTTTCAGTTTATCTTTAGAAATACTATTAAGTATCTTCATATATTATAAGTATTTAAATAAAATAACAAAAATAGTAATAATAACGTAAGTTGGACTCTAAATTAATTATATGAAATTTCTTAAAATTCTTACTTGATTTACCAAGACAATTAGCCCGACCATAATTTAAATTCATTTTCAACATCATTGAAGCAACATACATATACCATTGAACTCCTTTTAAGACCATTAATCCGAACATAATTTAATTTTCGATATTTCTCCATCCATCCAAATATAATTAGTTGATTGACTATGTTAAATACCTAATATATTTTAGACTACCTACACAATTGAAATTTCGTAATTTTTGACGTCCAACTCAATTTCATATAATTAATTATAACAAGATAGAAAAATCATGAAATTCCTTTTTAATACTATGTTATATGATTTCAATGTCATTTTAGAACTATATTGACTGTCAACATTCTAATATTGATACTAATGTATGACAATTAATAAACTATGATTCAGGGTTCTGGTGTTGGAGCTTAAAAAAGATGAATGACTTGATTGACACAATAGTACATCTTGCAGGGTAATAACAGGTGGGCTAAATATATTACAACAGAAGAAATCAATTATTACTATTGCTATGAAGTAATTTGTGTAATATTCCAAATTGTAGTACAATATTTACTAGGGCTTCTCAAGTAACTATATCAACGGCCAAATTTTTATTAATTTAAATGGTCGTATATATATGTAATGTATCGATATTTTATAAATAATATATAATTGTTGGCATTTGTCTCAAAATTTATGCCGAAATGTCAAAAAGTGTTGATCTAAGCTTGGTATCAGCATTACCTAAATAAAATAATCTATGATTTTATAAATTTACTACCACTCAACATATTTATATCAAATTAATAAATTATACGGAAAAGAGCCAAAAATATTCTTAGACTATTCGAAATACTTTGAATATACCCCGAATTCATCTATTTGGCTAAAAATACCCCTCAGTAAGACTTTTTCACCTATTTTTTCCTTAAAACTTCATCGATTTTTTAAAGTCATTATTATTACTATTATTTATTATGTGGCATCTTCCTATATGATCAAATTAAATCTTTTGTCACGCCTCGAGCCTACACCCTGGGTGGGACTGGCACTCGAGAACCATTGTTGGCCCCAAGCGAATCTTTGGCCTAACTTACTTACTCAGCAGAAGACTCTAAGCATTACTACAATGATCAAATGCATTTCTACTCAACTGTTTAATAAAATAACTTAGAACGTTTAAAAGTCAAACATTCAACTTGGCCAAAGTGGCAACTCAAGTCTTAACATATGATAATGAAAATGAAAAGACTAAAGAACTAACATTTGACTGTCTATCTATGAAGCCTCTAAACAACGGAGATGGATGTCGGGACAAGAAACACGACATTCTAATGAACTAAAATGATAAAGTAATGAAAAGGGGGGATCCTCCGAAAGCAATGAGGCTCACCAACAACTCTAAAGCTCAACTGGATCAACGATGTGTTGGATGCTGATCCTGGTTTCCTGTGTTTGCAAGATGCAGGCCAAATGGCATCATTACATTGAATGTACAAGTATGCAAGGGGAATTCTAAAACAAGACATAAGTTTGAAAGGAATCTGAAAGGAACACTTACCTTGGCTTTACTCAACTCAAATGCAAAATAAAACAACAATAATGGTGCAGTTTATACAAAGCATTTAAAACAATAGGTAGCAACTCAATTTGTTAAAGAAATGCAATAACAACTTGGTTTACATATAAAGTAATATAATACTGTGAGAGTTTTCTCTAACCGACAACCATCACTATGAGCCTAAGTGATAATACATCGTCCGCTGCCAGACTGTCCCATACTTTGTCGTCATATAGAACACCTCAACTAAGTGGATCCACTAGTCTATGCTAAAAAGCACTAAGGAATCATCTAAAAGTGTGATCCTTTCTACCCATGATGGGTACATGATTTATGGAGACCTGAGTTATTATGAACTCGCGTACCCATATCGGTGCTCAATACTAATCCCAAGATATACTCAGCTCATATGTTTTAAAAACAAAACTCTTTCTGTGATTTAAGATAATTACTCAAAAACAAGCTCAAGGGCTCTCTTGGAAATTGGTGTTTCCTTTCTTGCTCAAATGTGAAAACATTTTAACTCTTGGGAATACTTAGTTCCCGTATAATCTTTAAAGAAATGAACTTTACTCTTACTCTTTACTCACTCAAAGCTTAAGTCTTAAAACAAAGTTAAAATGTTTGCTAAAGACTTTTGAAATGACTCTAAGAAATCTCTAGACTTAGCTCTTAAGTTTCCTTGAATTTGAATTTATGGATTCAGGGATTGTGATTTGTGATAGAAAGGATCTCATTATGATTGGGAGTGTCTTTAGATAGTTAAACATGAGAAACGATCAAGAAATCACTTTCTGGAAACTAGTCCGCGGGCAGAGATGCATTTAAATTTTTGGTCGTGAAATTAATTTTGAGGTAGAACGGTCCGTGACCGCTCCGCGATGCGAGGAAGAATTTTCCCATCCTGAGGAACAGGTCCGCGTCGGACCTGGTACTCAAATTCTCCCGAGTTTTTCCTTCTTCGTTTTCCAGTCCCAATTCGCCTAAACTCGATTCTTTTCCCAAATTCTCTTTAGATTCAGCTACCCAGTAAATGTACCTAAGAACCTAACTCAAAACAACTCTATAATCCAATGCAATAATCCCAGAAATTCCTCAATCTCAGCTCAATCCAAGAAAGAAAACAATTTCAAGAACACACATCAAGAATATCAAACTTTCAACCTTTTTAGGACGAATTCACGTTGAAATAAACATGTTTGGAACGTGGGTGAACGAACCCAACGTTATGAAAGTCTCACATACCTCGTAGAATTAAATCCTTGGCGAAATCCACAACCAAACTTGCAAGAACTTGACGAATATTAAACTTTCTTCTCCTTTCTTCATCTTTTCTCTTCTCTCAAAGCCCTAGCGTAATTCTCAATAGCGTAAAATTAACTAACTCAGTTTAGGCCCCAAATAATTTACTAAAACGAATTAATTTAATTGGGTATGGAAAAGACCAAAATACCTTTCCAAAATCTGATTTTGACTTTCCATATCTAGACAACCCAACTTCAAATGGACATATCTCACTCATACGAACTCAGAATTGAGTAAGCTCGGTGGCGTTGGTAAGATAATTCAAATATATTTCCTCCGGTATCTTGTAGCACACCTAACTCATGCTGAGATAGGAGTTATGGTCGTTTGTAGTTGACCCAAAACTCAAACTTAACATAACTTTACCAATTTTCCAGATTTTTCATCTTTCCTAAAATGACTATTTCTAATTCTAGTTCTTTCAAATAGCGAGGTGTTACAATATCTCCCCCTTGGGAACATTCATCTTGGAATGAGATCACTCTTAATAGGCTAAGGGTGTAACATCTAACATTCAGCTCAAACACCGAACAAGCAAATCTAACACATCAAGTATATAAAATTAAAGAGTACTAAGAAGAGAATTAGTACCTTGGTCTGGAATTTCTCCGGGTTCAAAGAGATGTGAATATCTCTTCTTTATATCATCCTTAGCTTCCCAAGTAGCTTCCTCAACAAATTGATTCCTCCAAAGAACTTTGACTAATGCTACATCCTTGGTCCTCAACTTGTAGACTTGGCGATCTAGAATCTGAACCGGAATCTCCTCATAGGAAAAGCTATCCTTTATACCAATATCTTCAGTTGGTATGATTAATGAAGGATCTCTCATGTATTTCTTCAACATGGAAATATGAAATATCGGATGAACCGTTGCTAACTCCTGGGGTAGCTCTAGCTCATAAGCTACATTACCCACCTTCTTGACATACAACTCTCTATCTTTTAGAGTTTGGAGAACTATTCTGAGATGGCTAGCATGATCTTCCTCATTCCTCGAATAGATTAGAATGTCATCAATGGACACGATAACAAACATATATAAATAAGGCTTGAATACTCTATTCATAAGGTCCATAAACGCTGCAGGAGCACTAGTCAAACCAAAGGACATAACTAGAAACTCATAGTGACCATAACGAGTCCTGAATGTTGTCTTTGGAATGCCGCATTCCTTTACTCTTAACTGATGGTAGCCTGATCTGAGGTCTATCTTAAAGAAACAAGTAGCACCTTGAAGTTGATCGAAGATATCATAGATTCTTGGAAGAGGATACATATTCTTGATGGTAACCTTGTTCAACTGACAGTAACCTATAAACATCCTAAAGGAACTATCCTTCTTCGTCACAAATAAGATCGGAGCCCCCCAAGGTAAGATACTTGGTCGAATGAAACCTCTAGGAGATCTTTCAACTGCTCCTTCAACTCTTTTAACTCCGCTGGTGCCATTCTATATGGCAAAATAGATATAAGACGAGTATCTGGAAGAATATCTATGCCGAAGTCTATCTCTCTCTCAGGAGGAACTCCGGGTAGATCACCTGGAAAGACTTCTGGAAACTCACTCACAACTGGAACTGACTCAATAGGAGTTGTCTCACCACTAGAGTTATTAACTCGAACTAAGTGATAGACACAATCCTTGTAAACTAACTTTATCGCCTTAAGGTACAAAATGCAACGAACCTTAGGCACAACTGAACTGCTACTCCACTCTATAACTGACTCATTAGGAATTCGGAACCTAACAACTCGAGTTCTACAATCAATGGAGGCATGAAAGGCATGAAGTCAGTCTATACCTAGAATGACATCGAAATCTACTATGTCTAAATCAACTAAATCAACAGTGGTTTCCTTGTGATTGATGGAAATGACACAATCACGATATACTCACTCAGCTAGAATAGACTCCCCAACAGGTGTAGAAACACAAAAGGGTTCACAAAGTTTCTCAAGAAGAAAATCAAACTTCATTGCAATATAAGGAGTCACAAAAAATAAACTTGCTCCTGCGTCTAGCAAAGCATAAACATCAAGAGTAAAGACTTTGATCATACCAGTGACAACATCTGGAGAATTCTCTTGCTCTTGACGACTAGTGATCGCATAAAGGCGGTTTGCTCCTTCGCCAGTACCGGAAGTAGCTCCTCTAGGTGCAGCCCTGTCTGGTGGAGCAAGTGATGAAGATTGGGCTATATTGCCCTGATTCCAATTACCTTGTCTGTTCTTAGGGCAGTCTGTTATGAAGTGACCATTTTGTCCACACTTGAAACAACCTGTAGAGCCTCGTACCTTTGCTTTTCTCAGTTCTCGGGGAAAGAAACACCCCAAGAATGCCTCCTCAAACAAAGCCTAACTCAAAATTGGTTACACGCAAGCACGAGTTAGAAAAAAACTGTATAGAGATGAACTCTATCTCACGAAATGAGTATGAAAGAAGTGAGATAGTTCCTAAGTATCGCAACCTCCTAATTATAGATGTGACACGCTTCACACCGATAACTAGGACTCTACTGACACAGCTTCATAGACTCCCTAAGACTCTTAAACTCTGTGCTCTGATAACAAGTTTTTCACGCCCCGAGCCTACACCTGGGCGGGACTGGCACTCGAGAACCATTACTGGCCCGAAGCAAACCCTTGGTCTGGCTTACTTACTCAGCGGAAGACTTAAACATAATAAATAGTCTCAAATAAGGAACTGGTGAATTAAACTTAGAATGTCTTTAAGGGAACATTCAAACTAGCCAAAATGGCTACTCAAGTCTCATAGAAAAACATTTGAAATACAAGACTAAAGAACTATTACTACTTGTCTATGAAGCCTCTAAAACCAAGAGGGATGTCGGGATAAGACCCCCAATAATCCTAACAACTAAAGTACTAAATCAAATGATAAAGGGGTCCTTCGGAAAGCAAGGAAGCTCACCAACTAACTCTAAGTGCTCAATTGGATCAACGAGGTACTGGATGTTGATCCTAGTTACCTGTGTTTGTATCATAAAATGATGCAGGCCAAATGACATTAGTACATTGAATGTACAAGTATGCGAGGGGAAAACTAAACATAATATAAGCTTGGAAGGAATCTAAAAGGAACACTTACCTTGGCTTTACTCAACTCATGAATAGTTCAACTCAAATGTAAACTACAACAACAATAATGGTGTAGTTTATACAAAGCATTTAAAACAGTAGGTAGCAACTCAATTTGTTAAAGAAATGCAATAACAACTCAGTTTACATATAAAGTAATATAATATTGTGGGAGTTTCTTTAACCGACAACCATCACTATGAGCATAAGTGATGATACAGTGTCTCGTCCACGTTGCCATAACTGTCGTACACTTTGCCGTCATATAGAACACCTCAACTAAGTGTATCCACTAGTCTATACTTAAAAGCACTAAGGAATCATGTCGCACCCCGTTTTTCGCAAAACGGATTTTGGTGCACGACCTAACAACTCTTTTGGGATTTTGAGCAATTGAAGAGTCGACACCTAACGAATTAAGGCGCGTTAGGGCACCTATCTAACCTAACTAAGTCTAGCTAAGGTCAACGAACCAGAGATCGGGGTAAGGGTTCAAATTACCTCGAGGGGAAGGTGTTAGGCAACTCTCAAGGTCCACAAATGTGGGTCCCGACAGTATCTCATGCAGTATGTGGGGGTTACAAGTAGCATTTAAGGTCACTTCATTTATTATTTATTTAATTAGCATGATGACTAAATGATAACTATGATTAAATAATTAAGATATTTAGTTATTTTAATTACTTAATTAAGCATACGAATCTAAGTGATATAATGAATAACGAACAAATGCTTAACAATTGATAAAAAGATAAGCGAGGAGAAAGAAACTTCACAAATAGATATAAAAGATAATTTTAATTATTTTATTTAGGCTACCCCAACAAGTTATAATAATAATACACATAAAGGAAAAAAAGGAACGGGAGACTCTGAAGGACTTTACGGATCAGCACTCGACTTTTCTTTATTTCGGTTGGCTTCTCGTAGGGACAGACAAAACCAAGGTTTGTCATTAAGATCGAGTCGATGTCATCTTCTCCATAGGGCCTAAACTACCCCTACTCCATCACCACATTTTTTCGTCTCTAAAAGGTGCCTATCAATCCCCGCTTAAGATCCAAGAGGCATTGGACTACTATTATGGTGGATTTAGACTAAAATAAAATCCTAATAGGCCCACCTACACACCAAGTCAAACAAATTGGACTAACATTTAGCACATAAGTCTCAAATTGGCCTCTAATTTTTATTAAGCATGCTGCCAAACACAAGTAACGTGAAAAAGATCTCATGCTGAGTGTGTGCGCATAAACACATATTATGGTAGTGAAATTATCTAAATAAGAAGGGCATAACGAACCACAAATGCACAGGGCAGAAAGATATGACAGTGCAGAATTTGTTAATTGATTTCAAAATATATCTTCAGATGCAAAAACAATAGCATATTTTATTTAATGGGAAAAATAACACTGGTCAATAAATAATTATCAAGTAGAAATTGATAATTATTAGCGCAGATTGGTCAATAACAATGGCAAATATATTTAAACAGGGGCAAATTTAATCACTAAATAATTTTAACGGGGCAGATTTAAAACACAGGGAATTAGTTGAATTTTAAGTGGCAAAACACTATTCACAATGCAGAATTTATTTATTGGCATATTTAAACGAGGAAGCTGAGCATGCAGAGAAAGAATTATTTTTTTATCTCAAGTGGCAAAGCGGTTGATTTAATGCAGAAAATAATTATCAAGTAGAAATTGATCAGGGGGCACATCGAGTAAGAATGCTGGAAATAGTTGAATTAAATTATTTTAAATGGAGAAAAATGTTATGAGATTTATTTTAACTGAGCAGAACATATACGTAACAAAATGTTCCAGCTATTCTCATGTTTAAAAATTGATTATTCTGGTTAATTAACACAATGATCTTATTGAATCCAAAAGGCATGGCTTCTAAATGAGTCAATGCCGAAGTTAATTAAGCTCAAATTTGGTGAAAGCAATATTTTTTTTATTTTTTTTTATTTTTAAACACGATTTATTTTAGCATTCTGAGATCTAGGCAAGAGTCTATAATTAAAATACAATTGATTAATATGCAGAAAATTATTTACAATCATACAAGCACTAATGCTAAATGAATCTAATGAAGCCTATATGCATAATATTTCACCCTAAATAGTATATTAAGAATTACACAACTCCTAAGACATGGTATCTAAGTGTGCACAAGTTAAGATTATTTTATTATCTTAGGCATGTATTAGAGCTATTTAATCCTATATGCATAAATACTACGCTCAAATAATATGCTTAAAAAAAATTTAAATCCATATTGACATGATTTATGAAATGGTAGAATTATTGTAAAACAAAATAAGTTGAGACAAGGATCACACATTCATTTATTATATGTAAGGAGCTTGGTTTAAGTAAATGAAGCAAGGAGCAGCCATACGTTATCTTATTTATTATCATCGATGAAGAAAGCGATCATGTAAATCAACTAGAGCAAAACATTTAACTACATGGTTAATTTTACACTAAAATTGGGCAAGCTTTAAGTAGGTGATTGGTGACAAGTAATTGATTTTATTTTAGACAGATCTTGAGTGCAAATATTAGAATAGGAACGATCAAACATAACACAATCCTATAGGCATGCTTTCTAACACCAAGTGAGTTTGCGACAAAGTAGCAATTAGCACGTAGACCCCCTCCCCTTGGACGATCCCCCAAACTATTTCATACATAGAGGAGAGTTTGAGTTATATAAATATTACAAACCAAAAGTAAAATAAGTAATATCTACACCATTAAGATAAACCTAAACATAATAGTCTTCATCTGGAAATCTCTTCTAGGCGACTCTTCAAACATCTTGAACCTTTAAGTTCAAACCCTATTAAAGTTAAATGAAAAATATGGGCAAGTAATGACATATAAAAGATGATTTAATATAGTAACATGATAAAAAATATATATACGGATACACACATAATATTAGTTATTTCATGTACACAAGTAACATACAGGCATGTAAGAACTAAACAAGTTGTGGAGAATATATAATCACACATCGAGAAAGAAAAGGATAGGAAAACTAACCCGAATGCTTCGTTTTATTTATTAACACCCAATTTGGACTTAAGATTGCAAAGATGATGCAGAACAGAAATTAAACATGTATTAAGGATACTAACAAGTTATGCAGTAAAAGAAACCATCAATGAAGATCCACACTTAATCCAGATCCGAACACAGCAAAATAACAAGTAGAGAGGAGCCTTTATGTTTACCGAAAAAAAACTTAATTTTTAAGAGTAGAGAGCAAATATTTTATAGTATTCAAGTATGAGCAAAGTCAAGATGTGAGAGTGTAAGAGAGTGTAGACTATGAGAGTGTAAAGCCATGATCCCAGTGAATGAGAACACTTCTGTTTATATAGTGAATGAGGAGTACAGAATAATTAGCAAAGAGCAATTACGGGAGATTATATTTCCTTACCAAGAAGATTACCAATCAATAAGATCTTTTTTTACCAAAAGGACATGATTTTACTAAAATATAAAACAAGACAGACAATTGCTTCATTTTAATTAAGGCAAGCAGCACAAGTAAAAAGCAATTAAGGAAAACCGATTAATTGATACCACATAAGATCAGACAAACAGGATACATTTTATGGCAAGGCAGTAGTAATCTCATTGTAAATACCCCTAACTTGGCCAATCAAATTAAATACTTTACCATAGATAAAACAAGTAAGCAAGATTTGACCAAGTTTTCAACAAGAGAGAAAGAATCAATTTCCAGTAAGCATGCAATCAAATTCCTCCATATTTAAACAAATTATAATGACTTATGGTAGACTAAAGATTATTAAAATTAAAGGAGTCAATCACAGTTATTAAATAAATCAATTATGAGGATTATTGGCAAGTCAACCTAGAAAAGCCAACTAATAAGTCATCATTTAACAAGAAAGTTAAAAGGGAATAATTGAAATCAGTTAGCATGACAAAGGGTTATAATCAGCAAAGAAAACACTTTTGATTTTTATGGTAAATAAATATTTAAACACAAATTAATTAAATATCCTATTAAGTCAAGGAATCAACTGACCGAGGGTAGCAATATTTTAACAAGCTTAAGGCGTTGATTGAAATCGATAGCAAATATTCGCAAGACAGAGAACTCTTTAGCACTTTGCATCACAGAACTTTTAAGCACTTTGCATCACACACTTGGCACCATAATATTTCAACAAAGGAGAATATAATCCTATTAACCAAACGAGTTAAGCAAGAAGATTTATTAAGTAAAACTTATATGTTAAACATGTGGGACAAATGACAAACAGTTCAACTAAATCAAAATGAGTTAGAGAAATTGAGATAATAAATTGAACTAGAAAACAAACCCGGGCGGATCTGAAGAGATCCGTCTTTAGTGGACTGTTTTATTTGCTTCATTGGAGCTTGCTGCTCGTTGGTGTTGTTGTGCACAGACGGGAAAGGGAGAAGCGGAGGAGCTGGCTGCTGCTGGTTTCGTCCTCTTCGCTGCTGGCCGGAGTTTGCTGGTTGTCGCCGGTTCTCGCGGCTGCTGGCGGAGAGAGGAACAGAGGAGCAGCATCTCTACTGCTGCTTGTCGCCGCTGCCATCACCGAGAAAAAAAAGAAGAAGAGAGAGGGGAGAGGGGGCTCGCCGGCGGGAGGAGAGAAGGAGAAGAGAGGAGGGGTGATGAGGGAGAGATGAGAGATAGGGGCAGCGGCTTGGAGAGAGGGGAAGGAGGAAAATGACCAAATTTTAGGGCTTTGGTCTTTGTTAGGATTAAAATAGGAAGGAGGTGTTTGGTCGAATCTGGACCTTTGGATTAGATGGAATAGAAGGTCGAGATTAATTTTGATGTTAGATGATTAGAATGGATGGATGAGATTAAAATAAGAATTTAGGGTCTGAATTCGGATTTAAAGAGGTTACGGTTTAAATGGACTGGAGGCTATGATTGAAATATGATCGGAGTTGAAAATGCTACGATTGAAATGAATTGAATACGAGAGGGGCTAGATATGAAATAACTTGAATAGATTAGGCTATGATTTAAATGATTTTGAAGAAAATTTAGGAAATGCTATTCAAATAATAAAATACTACACATATTAAAATATTAAAATATAATTAAACACATCAAAGATTATAAAATATTTAAGTAAAGTAATTATTCGAGTTTAACTATCGATAAATATAATTTAATAAAATAATTTGATAATAATTACAATAATTTTTAAAATCATGCATACTAAAATATCTAATTTTTAGACAAAATTGATTAAAATTTTAAACTCGAGATACGTATTTAATCGAATAGCACTCTCGAAAAGGTTATAGGTAGGTCAAAATTGGGTGTCAACAAATCATCTAAAAAATATGATCCTTTCTATCCATGATGGGTACATGATTTATGGAGACTTGAGTTATTATGAACTCGCGTCTCCATATCGGTGCTCAATACTACTCCCAAGATATACTCAACTCATATGTTTTAAGAACAAAACTCTTTCTATGATTTGAGATAATTACTCAAAAAGTAGCTCAAGGGCTCTCTTGGAAATCGGTGTTTCCTTTCTTGCTCAAATGTGAAAACATTTTAACTCTTGGGAATACTTAGTTCCCGTATAATCTTTTAAGAAATGAACTTTACTCTTACTCTTTACTCAACTCAAAGCTTAAGTCTTAAAACAAAGTTAAAACGTTTGCAAAAGATGTTTGAAATGACTCTAAGAATTATATAGACTTGGCTCTTAACTTTCCTTGAATTTGAATTTATGGATTCAAGGATTGTGATTTGTGGTAGGAAGGATCTCATGATGTTTAGGAGTGTTTTTGGATAGTTAAACATGAGAAACGATCAAGAAATCATTGTCTGGAAACTAGTCTGCGACGCAGAGATGCATTTCAATATTTGGTCGCGAAATTAATTTTGAGGCAGAACGGTCCGTGATCGCGAGGAAGAATTTTTCTCTTCCTGAGGAACAGGTCCGCGTCGCGGACCTGGTACCCATATTAGCCTAACTTTTTCCTTCGTCGCTTTCCAGCCCCAATTCGCCTAAACTCAGTTCTTTTTCCCAAATTCTCTTTAGATTCAGATACCCAGTAAATGTACCTAATAACTTAACTCAAAACAACTCTATAATTCGACGCAATAATCTCAAAAACTCCTCAATCTCAGCCCAATCCAAGAACGAAAATAATTTCAAGAACACATATCAAGAACATCAAACTTTCAACCTGTTTAGGATAAATTCATGCTGAAATAAACATGTTTGGTACGTGGGTGAACGAACCCAACGTTATGAAATTCTCACATACCTCGTGGGATTGAATCCTTGGAGAAATCCACAATCAAGCTCGCAAGAACTTGACGAATCTTGAACTTTCTCCTTTCCTCCTCTTTTCTCTTCTCTCAAAGCCCTGGCGTGATTCTCAATAGCGTAAACTGAACTAACTCAGTTTAGGCCCCAAATAATTTACTAAAACTGAATTAATTTAATTGGGTATGGAAAAGACCAAAATACCCTTCCAAAATCTGGTTTTTACTTTCCATATCTAGACAACCCAACTTCAAATGGACATATCTCACTCGTACAAAATCGGAATTGAGTAAACTCGATGGCGTTGGAAAGATAATTCAAAGATCTTTCCTAGGTATCCTGTAGCACACCTAAATCATCCTGAGCTAGGAGGTATGGTCATTTTAAGTTGACCCAAAACTCAAATTTAACATAACTTAACCAATTTTCCAGATTTTTCATTCTTTCCTAAAATGACTATTTCTAATTCTAGATCTTTCTAGTTCTTTCAAGTAGCGAGATGTTACATTTGTACTAGACGAGGCGATAGTCTTAAGGTCACAAACTATCAAGAAAATGGTTGAAGACGATTGTGTTTCAAGCGACATTCTCATGCCTAATGTCGATAGCAAAACAAAGACCAAAGTGATTTAATACCGGAAGAAACATTCGGAGGAAGATGTCTCCAAAGACATAGTGTTGGAGTTTGACAAGGCTTTTGTGAAGGTGCACCACTCGATTTTGCATGCCCTTATCTTAGCTGTTAATTTTCTTAACTATAAGGAGATATTGGATATGATGTGTCAAGAAGTTGCCGATAGGGTTAAAGGAAAAGCACCAGAAGTAATACGTAAAGAATTTGATATCAAGAATGATTTTACTCCCGAGGAAGAAGAGGATATCAGTAAAGAGAATGGTTGGGCTTTTGAATGATTTTATAACATTACTGTTATTTTTTGTTCATTTTTTATTTTAGAATTAAAACGGTCTAGTTACCCATATTTTATTTTATTTTATTTAGTTATATATTATGTTGTTCATTTTTTTAGAATTGTTCTTGATTGTGATTGATTTATAAATTATATTGAAAATAAATTAAAGCTATTTATACAAACAACTTAGTGATTGAAAATAGAGTCTAACTATTGAACTTATAGGCAAACAAATTATTGATTATGCTAGAAAAATCAATAAAATATTTATTAGCTATAATTTTACCTAACCATTAAATTAATAGTTCTTGCTCTCTCACTGTTACAAGAAAATTAAATTGAAAATTGATTCAAGATTCGAATTGCAAAAAAATGCTTTTGACGGTTTTAAAAAAAATGATTATTAAGAAATAAATATTGAGAAACTAAAAAAAAAATTAAGATAATTAAGAAATAAATTATGAGATAATCAAACAAGATAGAAATGATAAAACAAACATATTAAAACAAGAGAGTATTTAACTCAATCCCGTGATGTGCTTTAAATCAGAATTCGAACCATCTTCTGTTGTTCCTTTTTATAGAATTGTTGTTTGTTTTTATTGATTTATGAATCATGTTGAAATTAAATTAAATCTATTTATATTAAATTTGAAAAAAAAATCCATTCGTATAGTTGAAAGATGAATTTGATATTTCAAAATGAAATATCTAAATTTAATTTATTAATAATTTTGGGTTATTTTCGTTCAAGGCATATTCAATGGACTTGATATATTTTCTCAATTAATTACCACAATTTAAATACTGAAAAATCTTTTCACACAGTTTTTTTTTAAAGTTACTCATAAAACAACAAAAATGTTTTAAATATTTAAAAAATTCTTTAAAAGACTATTAAAGTTTAAAACTTAAAAAACAAGAGAGAAACATAATGGAGTTTCTTTTTTAATACAATGTTAGATTGATCTACATATCACTTTTAAAAATTTATTAATAATGTTAATTGGTGCTAGAGCTTAAAAAAATTGTCCGTATAGAAAAATTCTTAGTAGGAAGCGCTATAGTCCGAGTGAGATCCTACTTGGCGCAAATTCAAATTAATTAAACTTTAATGCGGATAATAAATACTGAGTGAAGAAACTAAAAAAAATGATTGGAGGAACGTATATATGTATCATCTTTCATTTTGCACAATATATAGTGCATCTTGCAAGGTAATAGTGGAAGAGCTTAAAATATTACAATAGCAGAAATCAATTGTTACAATTGTATGAAAAAAATACCAGTAATATTCCAAATTTTAGGGCAAAATTTACTACGCCTTCTCAAGTAAATGTATCATTGACAAAATTCTTATTAATTAAATGACTATATTTATATGTAATGTATCGATATTTTATAAATAGTTTAAGATTGTATATATGTATGATGTATAAGTATAACTTAGATATGTATAAATAATCACAAACATATTTATGTAATATTTAAAAATTACAACACATCTTCCTCACGAGTTGAATTTATTTTCAATACCGACTAGCTCAAATCTCCTCTAAATAGTCCTAAATTATAGATATGAACAAATCTCAATGTTTCGATTCTTTTAACACATTATATATTCACTAGAAATGATCAATTTACATTTGCGGTAGATCAAATTTAAAATTTTGAGATTCAAAATGTTTTAATGAATGATTTCAATGGACATCTGACTCAAATCTCCACTAAACTATCCTAAAATATAGATATCATTAGCTCCTCTCAATATTTCTATTCTTTAGATATATTATTCACTCAAAATAATTTATAGTTGCGATAATGTCAAATTTTATTTCTTTAAACTTAACTAATTGTTGGAAGAAGATCTGAGTAGACATAGACATAATCAGTAAATGATCATTTGTATAATGTTGAGGCCATTTGTAGTTCGATACGCATGATTTAACGCATGATTTGAAAGAATTTAAAAGCTATCCCGATATAGAATTATGAAGGGAACGGAACGTTTGGGAATAAGATTTAAGATATAATGTTGGAATACAACTGAGTTTTCAACATTGATCCCGCCTACATATCCCTCAATTCAACGAATTAGGCTGTTTGTAGTTTGACTCGATCGGTTGAAAAGGAAATCGAGTATGAAAGATAACCTTTGGTTCTAGAAGAGTGACAAATAAGTCTAGTATGAAAAAGAGGCTTGCAACCTCTTAGCCATGAATGGGGAGATCTTCACACCTATAAGTAAGAACTTACATGGACATAATTTTCAAAGCTCTTGGTGTATTTTCACTCAGATTAGAAAGTCACCCCCGGTGAGAGTGAAAAGTTTTCCGAATGCGAAACAGAAACCGATAAACCTAAAGAAAACCCACATGCCTTAAATAGGGATGTGGTTTGATTGTGGTGGAATTCGCTCCTCAGCTCGCATCCTAAGAGTTTGATACTCCTCTTCGGACTATGTCTTAGTTTGCTACTAAGAAAAAGTTCCACATTGTGCTGCATCCTTTTTTATGTTGTACTCACCTGTGATTTGTTTTGAGAATTCATCCTTTCGGATGCTCTCGACAAAGACTGAGATAAAACTCATTAGCATAAAATGTAATTCAAATGGGGAGATAGCGTCTTTCACCGTGTTGACACTTAATTTCTTTCCTTGAACATTTGACGTCAGCTTCCTCTAGTTTGACGTAAAGCAAATAAAGCTTGTATTTCGTATTTGCAATATAATCTTCAATGTACTCTTCATTTGATGTCAAAGTAATAAAATAGGCTGATGTAATATGTTTATAGTTCTCTTGACGTCGTTATTGATGGTTCTCTTGATGTCCTTCACTTTCGAACACCATATGTCCATTACAACTCAGGATTCACTGAGAATTTAGAGATGTCATTGCTTGTGATCTACGCTACGAGCCAGGTGGCTTTATAATAATCCAATTGTAATAAGGTGGATGGCTCAATGAGTATTCCAACTGTAACGAGGTGGATGCTCGATAATATTCCAACTGTAACGAGGTAGATGCTCGATAATATTCCAACTATAACGAGGTGGAGGACTCGATAAATATTCCAATTGTAACAAGGTGGAAGCTCGATAATATTCCAACTGTAACGAGGTGGAAACTCGATAATATTCCAACTATAACAAAGTGGATCGATAATATTCCAATTGTAATGAGGTGGAAGCTCGATAATATTTCGACTGTAACGAGGTGGATGGCTCAATAATATTCCAACTGTAACGAGGTGAATGCTCAATAATATTCCAACTGTAATGAGGTGGATGACTCGATAATATTCCAACTGTAACGAGGTGGATGACTCGATAATATTCCAACTGTAACGAGGTGGAACCTCGATAATATTCCAACTATAACGGGGTGGATGGCTCGATAATATTCCAACTGTAACGAAACGAGGTGGATGACTTGATAATAATCCAACTATAACGAGGTGCATGGCTCGATAATAATTCAACATAGTTCAAAATAGAAACCTGAAATAGACAAACAAATATACGAACAACTTATGGGGTGGATCACCCAATAAAACTGTATACTAAAGTCTTTGATCATCCAATCAAAACACATAATCCACTTATGGGGTGGATACCCAACAAACTGTGAAATCATGACCCTGACATTGTCATGAAACACGTATGCCAAAATTGCTATGCGACAATCATACTAAAAGAAAATTATATCGACGTATATACACGTCAAGACTACAACTCTCTCTTTAAAAGACAGAATTATCGAGGTGAATGACTTAATTCTTTCACGTGAAAATTAAAGTCACTCCCGTCTTCCTTGACAAGCTCAACAAAATTTGAGTTTGTTGTTGACATGTTCAATCGTTATCGAAAACTTGTAATGATTTGATAAATTCGACTATCATAAGGATACTGCGATCACCAACATCTTTTTTAAAGTGATGGACTTGGTGATTTACCCTTGCAATACTTCTAAGATATTGTCGTTTTTGGTCATCTTCAGATTTGATGTCAATTTGATTCTGACTTTATCAATACTATCACCTGCAAAGCTTGACACCAAACATCAGTATTGACGATGAAGTAAAGAAAAAAATTAAAGATAAAACGCTAGATTAAGTCATTCCGCTTATCAAGATCAGGCTGTGGTGAGCCTAATTGTCACTTTGATCGTGACTCGTCACTTTGATCGTGACTCGTCACTAGCGATCCTCCAACACGTTGTTTCTTAAAACTTTGAAAGAATCTATTAGCATTCGTCTTCAATATTCCTGCAAAATAAAAGAAGTTGGTTATAAATCACTTAAGGCAACATAATGAAATGATGATAAAATGAGATGGAAAGTTTTCTAAGTTCTGTTGATAAGGCAACGATGGGTGCAAATGATGCCTTTTGTCATACTTAACAACTTTACATTGCCATTTTTGTGACTTTGATGTTCCTGCATCCAAAGAAAAATTCTTAGTTTGAAAGACTGATTTGAACGTCTTGTCTCTATGCTCCTTCATGCAATTGGCTTACATATTCGTCTGTTCTTTGTGCGATAGTCTTGATGGAATTTTTTAGGAATTCTATCTTAGTCTTAAATATGCAAGAACTCTTGTAACTTGCTTTGTTAATTCTGAGGTTGCTCATTCTGGAATTTTGAGGTCCCTCCTCAAAATTTTGTCCTAGTTTGCTTCACTAATAATAAGTATAAGTCTTTTAACAAATGACATTTTTGTGGAATTTTTGAGACCATCTCACAAATTCTATCCTCGTTGCAAACTTGATTCTCTAGAAAATGTCATATTTGCAGAATTTTGAGATCTACCCAGTTGCATTTTGAACTTCAGTCTTGACTTGTTGAAGAAGTATATCTTTAAATGAATTTGTGAGATCCTCTCAAAAATTCTATCCCAGTTTCCATTATAAAAGAAATAGAAATCTTACGGGATATATGACCGAGCCGTTGTGGCGCCTAGTATCCCGTTGAGGCAGGAATCAGGTCAAATGTAGTCCCCCACTCAAGGATTAACAAAATTAGGAAAATGATAAGGAAATGATTGAGGCTAACATAGGCCGCTTATGTATCTCATTCTTGAGAATTCAGGTCAGATGTAGTTTATTACAAGGAATGTGCTATAAAATGGAAAGAAAGAGATTAAATATGCATTTTCAAAAGAAAGATAACAATGACTTTGTATCCAAAATTATGGCCAATACTGGGCATACTTCTTTTCAACCTTTGATGATGAATATCTTCAAACGACTCTATTCAGAAATGTCTTGCACTTACTCTTAAACATCCAAGATGTTATCATTTGGGAAAGTTTCCTCAATATTGATTAAATTGTTGTTGATCATGTTTTGAATCTTGTGTATGTGGGTTGAACAATTCTCTGTGTCGTGTCCAACATCTCCTGAATGATAAGCACATCTATGGTCAGCCATGTAAAATTTTCCCAAAGGATTGGCTGGTCTTCCTTTAATAGGATGGAGCATACCCATTGCTTCAACCTTTCATACAGTTATGTTTGAGATTCCCTTAGGGGTGTAAATACTTTAGGAGCCTTCCTAAAGTTTGGACGAAGAAGTCGTTTCTGTTTGAAGTTTCGATAATTTCTTTGTGAAGCCGACCGCATATGGGTAGCCATGACAATGGATACCTCTTCTTCTTTTCCCTAGTAGATTTTCCATTAGTTCGCAATGCGGTAAGGTTTGTGACTTTTTCAGTCTTGAAACCATCTTCCAAAGTTTCTCCCAGCTTGACTATCTCAACAAATTTTGTCCTATCATACACAACATTCTTTCATAGTACTTATGCTTTTGAGTTTGAATAAACATTTTAGTGATCTCACGTTCAGACATGGGAGGTTGAACTCTTACAACCTATTTTCTCCAATGAAGAGCGTACTCTCGATAGTTTTCTGTGGTCTACTGTTTGATCTTCTCCAAATAGTAGCAATTAGGAGCAACTTCTACATTATGTCCAAATCTTTCAGTGAAATCCTTTGCGAGTGCATTCCAACTTGTTCATTGCTTTAACTCTTGTGATGTAAGCCACTCCAGAGCTTCTCCATTTAGACTTCGACTGAAGAGGTGCATAAACAATGCTTCATTTTTTTCAACTCCCACGAGTTGATCACAATAAACTTTTAGATGTGTTAGAGGATTTCCAGTTCCATTAAAAATGACTAACTTTGGCACTTTAAACCCTTTCGGAAGGTCCAAATTCGGATGAATGCATAAATTTTCGTAGTTCAGCCCTACCTCTTCTAAAGAGTAATCAAGTTCTTTTATCACTTTCGCAATCTCTTCCTTCATGATCTGCTTAGTTTTTTCCTCTTTGGCCCTCCACTCCTTCTCCCTCTCTTCGTAGCGGTCAAGTTCGAAATAGGCAGTATAGTGAAGGTGTGGTTCAGTGTGGAGTGGAATATCAAAAATGACTTTTGGAGGTAAGAGTTGAACATTAGGTGCATTTTGAGTGCCTTTTGCAGGGGTCTGGTACATGAAAGTGGATGTTTGAGGATTGTTGACATTTAAGCTTTGAAATGGAGGGAATATTTGAGAGTTATATGCATTTTAGTTTTGAAAGGGAGGGAAAACTTAGGGGTTCGGATTTAGGCTCTGAAGAGGAGGTGGTGCTTGGTATGAAGTGCTAGTGTAATGAGGATTTGGGGTAGTTAAGTCGGTGGTGGAGGGATTTTGAGCAGGGTTGGAGGGTGGATTAAGGACATGTTCTGTGTTTGAATTCGAAGGAGGAAAGTAGAGTGGAGGCCTTCTATCGCCTGAAGTATTGACAGCGACAATCGGAATTGACAAATCTTGCTCTTTTTGGAGATGAACCCTCAACTCAGCAATCTGTTGCATCAACTCTGCAATTAATTCATTTTGTTCAACGGTAGGGGGCAGGACTATAGCAACTTCGATCAGGCCAATATTCTCACTATTCTGAGTCATTTTCCTTTTTCCTTTCAACAAATTTCAATTGGGGAATGAGTCTTTGAGGACTTTGAATGTTGAGTTGTCATTTCTGATTTACTCAAAAAATAAAAATAAAAATGGACTTATTTCGAAAAATCTACTTAACATATGAATTGAAAAGAAATCAATTTTCCAATTCGCCACTTAATTGTTTGAAAGAAATTAAGAAAACTTATAATTTTCAAAAGATTTAAACAGAAAAAATCATTTGGGATCCAAAGAGGGTTCGGGTTCAATTTACATTTTGAGAAGGTGTTAGGCCCTCGAAATGTCCGCTAACATGCGGTTGACCAACGACTTGACTAAACATTTGACTAATTTTTGATAATATTAACTAAGTAAGAAAACACATTTTTATTTTGAAATAATTATAAATAAAATATAAATATTTCAATTTGAATATAAGAAAAGAAGAAATAACTATCTTTTGGGAATTAATTAAGTCAAACCAAAATCAAACAAAATGTTAGTCAATATAATAACAAATAAACACAAGAGAGAAGAAATATCGAATTTGGGACCTTGGCCCAAACTTCAAATTTTGATAAACCTGTCCTAATACTAAAATTTACCCAAAATATGAGTGGGCCTATTTAAATCAAAATCCAACTGCTGGACTTTCCTTTGGGCCTTGGCCCTTTTTGCCTTCAGAGAATTTGTGTATACACTCAGCGTATAACGTTGTATACACCGTGCATACAACATCCGAAACCTGTATATGTTGATACACAACCTATTTTTACGACCTCCTGGACCTGCATCTTTTAGTTTCATCCTTGTACTCCTGTAATACGAAATTGGGACTTGTATATCATGTATACAATTGTTGTATAGCAGTGTGTACTGCTGCATATAGCAGGTATACATCCCCTTTTTGGGCTTTTGGAAGTTTGCACTTCAATTTCCAGCATGTATATTGCCTCCATTTCACTCGAACAAGATGAGGTTGACTTGAAGAAATTCAACTCGATGCAAAGACGGAGTCCAATAGACTCGGATGGCGTCACATGTGGCAAAACGGAAGGAAGAGAATTAACAAAGAACTTTGTCACTTGAATTAAATTTAGTACAACAAACAAGAATTATTTTACGCAAATAATCGATATCTAGGTGCTCGAAATGAAAATAAAAATAAAACAAAATGCATGGTGCATAAATTAATGATCATGACTAAGCTTCCTATTTTGCAATAACTCATGGCATAAACCAGTAGCAACACACACATTACTAGAAACCATAAGCATATCCCTGTGTATAGCACTTAGTCACCACCATATTATCAAATCAATCTTGAATACATAGAACTTAATTAATACTAATGACTAAAATAAATCCTATGACTTAGCTAATATCTACTACTTTCAATTAAGACATATCAAAATGAAGGAAGGACATTTAGAACTTTTTCTTGTTTTAAAAATAAAATAAAGCCATATCCAGAAATGTAGCTAAATCTAACAGATGCAACAAACTTGAATTAGAGGAAACTGAGCAAATGCCATCTGGACAAAGGGAAACAAAGCCTACACTCCCAAGTAGACTCAACAAAGCAACCAAGTAAAAGGAATCGAAATAAATAGTAACATACACAATATAAGAACCCAAAAACAGTAGTAAATGTGGCATAAGAACTCAGAATGTTGACATCTTAATTCATTCATTCAACTCAAGGTGAAAGAATAAAGGATATGAGTTCTCTTTCAGTCTATATCCACATTTCGGACTTAAATTTTCTAGTTAGTTGCTAGTACATTAGTTGGGGTTGTAGCCCTTCTTGTTTAGACTTTTGGTTCATTGTTAGAGTTTTGGTACATTTACTTTCAGGTTCTAGGCGTATTTTCGCATTTGTTTAGTTGTTAGACTTTTGATTTGGAGTTTATGGAAACTCCCTATTTCTTTCCTTACCATTTAACTTGCTTCTATAACCTTAAATGCTTTAGCTTTTTATTAAGTTGGTTAGCTAATTAGTATTAATTGTTCTCCCACCGAAGGGTTAGTGTGGGTGTCAATCACGACGGTCTAGGTCGTGACAAAAACATACAAAGAAACCAAGAAGATTCAACTTCTATTATATATGCGTAAAAAATAGTTTTGATCTTATAAATATTTATTATATAGTGATAGTATACTTTTCTCATGAAGAGGGCTCGAATGAACCCTATTTAGGTACCCTAACTCCGCCCATGACGATATGTCTCTCGCACCCATGAAGATATGTCACTTAGGTACCCTAACTCCACCATGTTCGAAATATTTTTAAAATAATATTTTGTGCCCACCCTCACATCCACCCCGACCCCCACAATATCCTATACAGATGTTACAAGAAGAGATGTGGAGTTTGAGGTTAATGATTAGATATATCTGAAGGTTACACCTATGAGAGGTGTTATGAGATTTGGTAAGAAAGGAAAGCTCAGTCCCCGATACATTGATCCTAACATGATATCCAAGAGAGTTTGTAATGTAGCTTATGAGTGGAAGCTACCGCCAGAGTTAACAACAATCCATCCAGTATTTCACATCTCTATGCTAAAGAAGTGTTTGGGTGATCCTTCATTTAATGTGCCTACCGAGAATATTGGTATCAAGGGTAGCCTATCGTATTAGGAGATTCCTATTCAGATTCTTTGATCATCAGGTTTGCAAGTTGAGAACCAAAGAGGTTGCATCATTCAAGGTCTTATGGAGAAATTAGTTTGTTGAGAAGGCAACTTGGGAAGCTGAGGAAGATATGAAGACTAGATACCCTCATCTATTTTCCTCCGATTTAGTCAATTCCAAAGTATTAACTCTTCCTAAAGTACTCATTCAATTCACTCCCTCCTTTAGTGTTTTGAGTTCATGAGTTTTATGTCTATTTTGAATTAAATTGGATGGTTAAACATTTATCTACCCTTTTCATGCTTAGTTCAGCCATCATTCGAGGACAAATGATTCCAAGAGGGAGATATTGTAAAAATCCAAAAATTTCTAAGCTAAGGCCTGTACCATTCTTTATATACATGTAAAATCGTATCGAGTGATTATTCAATTTCTCATATGTGTAAAGGTCAATTCTTGAGTGTTGAATTGGATTTGGAGATGACGTAAGGTCACAAGTGTCACAACTCAGGGGTACACCCTAGATGTAACATGGTGTACAAGAACCCGAGAGGCCTTATACAAGCCACTCAGCTTTCATAACATAAGATAATAGAAATGAACGGAAGTTTAAAACATTTTCAATAACATTAAAGTCTTTATAAAATGAGTGGAAGTCTATTACACTTGTCTCAAACCATCTAAAACATGAATATCATTGGGACACAACCCATACAATAGTTCTAAACATGAAATGAAAGACATAAAGAAATGGTGGTCTAATTCTTGAATGCTATGAGGACTCACCAAAACTTCAAATCTTGCTTTACTATGATCTTAGCCACGGGTATGAAAGTTGATATCGCTAGACCCTATATTTGATAAGAAAGTAGGCAAGAGTATGCGTTAGTACAAACATGTACTAAATATGATAGCTAGCATAAATCATCAGCATAAGCATAGTATAAGCATTAGTCATCGTAGGACATACTCCATAAGCATAAGAGATAACAACATAAGTCATAAGCATAATCAATGCACATAAATCATCATAATAAAGGAGGGACACTTCTCAAGTAACCTCAACTTATTTGTAGTTAAGACTTGGGTTCTTTGCCTCTAGGCATTCATATCATGGAAGGCAACTCAAGCAACAATCCAAGCTAACCTATCATCGTACAAGTAAATCTCATACTAAAGCATGCTTACAATACTTCCTCATAAAGTAACCTTGTTTCATCACAACTATGCTACTTTGATTAGGGACTAACCCCTCTTTAGCTATTTCTACTATTCATAGAAGAGTACTTCTTTACTAGTTCAATACAAGTCATTATCCATGAATGGTTACTATTTACCAATTCAAGGCTATCAAGGAAAAGCACCTCATTATGCTAGACTAAGATATCAAGGAAGGCATTCTCTAATGGAAGTCCAAAATACTCAAAGAAGGGTACTATTTCTCAATCCAAGCTATCATGATATGGTGTGGCTTCACCAATTCAGTCTACCATGAAAAGCACTCTATTATGATTAGTTCAAGCTAACCATTGGAAGGGTACTATTGCTCAATCCAAGGCTATCCATGAGATCTACTAACTCAAGCTACCATGCATTGTATTGTCTTACCAAGTCAAGCTATTCATGAAGGGATCTCATGTCAATACTTCAAGCTATCATAGTTCAAACATACTTTGATTCATTTTAGGTGAGCAAGCCTTTCAACCTAGAATCATTCTATGTGAGAAAACCTTTCACATTTATACATTCACATATTCATAAAGTAGATTATGTGGGTAAATCCTTCCACAACAATTATATCTACAAATCAGCATTCATAGTATAAGCTTTAATCTCAAAGCCCTAATGATCATCATTCATCATATAAGCTTTACTCTAAAATCTCTACTAATCATCATTCATCATACATGCCTTAGTCTCAAGACAATTCTAATCTCAAGGCCTACACGTCATAATTCATCATGTATACTTTAACCTCAATAAATTAATATCTATATGCTTTAATCTCAAGCAATTCATGTCTATATGTTTTACTTTCAAGCAATCTATAATGTATCTCATCAATCCTAGAAGATTATCTCTAAATCCTCAATTTCCCCTTTCATGGCATAAAACCCACTTACATCAATTTCATCTTTTTAGACATGGGTACATGTAAATTCATCCTAAAAACATGTAATTCTATCAATTCAACCATAAAAAAAATCATAATCCACTCAATTGGATCAAAATCCATAACATTAGAAGAAACCCCAACTAGAATTGGGGAATTCTTCTTCTAAATTGGGGAAATCATGGGGGCTCCTTGGATCAAAAGATATCATACCTTGATTACAAAGCCCACAAATGCTTGAGTATTGAAGACTTGACCTTGATCCTAGCTTGAACTCTTTCTTCTTCTTCAAGTTCTAAAGAGAGAAATATTTGAGAGAAGAGCTTTGGGATTTCTTTTGGGGTTTTGGAAATAATGACTTGAATGGTGAGTTTAAAGGGTTAAAATCACTTATATAGGTGTACTAGGCTTAGGCAAAACGACCTCACTGTATTTTAATTAAAGCCGGAAAGTCCAATCTTACCCCTCCCTTGGCCAGTACTACCTCTTCTTCACGAAGGGCTCCACGAGTCGTGGTGCCTACCACGAGTTGTGGTGCCTCTTGTGGTCATGAACCAGTGGCTAAGACACCTTCCCCCAGCCTCTAAAAAGCTAAGGCAACACCACGACCCCTCCCACGATCCGCCTAAGGCTTCACGAGCCGTGAAGTGGATCGTGTGGAGGAGTCTAGCTTGGGCAGCTTTGAGGAGCTATGCCTAGCCCACCACGAGCCGTGGTCCTCACCACTAGCCGTGGTGGTGGTCGTGGAAGGTGAGGCAGTGTCAAAGGAATGGTGGGTTGTCCAAGGCCTCTTCCTTGGCTCTTTGCCTCTTCCCATGGCTTAAGTCATCTCACTTAGCCCTAGTTTAGCCTACTATATTACGGGGTGTTACAACAAGAACCCCAAGCACAAAGTTGATATGAAATCTTCCTTACCAATTAAGTTTTGACATAAGATTCAACTTAGGTCCACTTCAAATGATCATATCTCCCAACATATAATGACTTAGGTAGCCCATGACCTATTAAATTGAAGGTATTTGAGTCCTTTTTCAAACGCTATCAAGTTTGCTCATTTCGAGTTTGGAGTAAATGTTATGGCCGATGTACCAGAGACTTTCATATCAAAGTTGCCTGAGTCAGTTCCTATGACTTGTTTCTATAAGCCAAAAAAATTTCGAAGACCCTTACTGTCAACTCGTCAAAAAATTTAGAGAGACTGAATTTTGGGATCCAATTCCTACGGATCCTTTCTATAGGTCATAGGAACTTCTACATGCCATAGTTTGGACCTGTAGAATGAACTTTTGAGCCTGAAAATTGTATAAATTATATTTACGATCCGTAGAAACTTCTACAGGTCGTAGATTGGATACATTGAATTACATTTTCAGCCTTAAAATTCAATATAAATTCCACGGATGGGATCTACGGTCTGTAGAAAATATCACGAACCGTAGATGGACCTGTAGAAGATTTTCATCAGTTTTTAATAGGGGCAGTTTAGTATTTTCCCACCCCTTGTAAGTCTAAACTAGGACCTTTTTACACCTAGTTAAGGGTTTTAGAAACTGTTAATAAGTTCTTTTACATTTATTAACACTTCAAATCATTAGAGCAAAGCTCCAAGAGAAGAATAAGCTCGGTTTCCAAGCGACCTTCAAGTTTCGCCAAGAACTTTGTTCTTTCAGGACTATAAGGATATCATAGTGATGGACTGAATTTGTCCTCACACCCTACATCTCTTTCTATCAGTAAAGAATAATCTAGGATTATATTATTAGTTTTTATAATTCTTGAGATGAGTTTCATTGATGAGTTTTGAATTCTATTTCCTTATTATTGAGTTTCTATATCTTTCATTGAGATTTTTGAGTTGATTGGTTATGTTTATTTTTCAGTATGAACCCTATTGTTGTGTTATAATTGGGCATTTATTGAGTTGAGAATCCTTTTTAACCAAATAATGGTCTTAAACTAATTTTCTGAGAAAGCGAAGATGAGTTTTGAGAAATTTTCATACATGATTGAGAAAGAGTATAAGGGAACTAAGTATTCCCGAATCTATTATTTTTACATTGAGAAAAGAGAAAGAGTATGTTTTATACAATTGAGCATGAGTATATTATTGGAAGTAGTATTGAGCACCGATATGAGGATGAGTTAAGACAACTCAAAATCCTCATAAACCATGTCTGCCAACATGTGTAAAGGATCATACCTTTTAGATGAATCCTTATTGCTTTGTGGATCTACTTAGTTGAGAGGCTCTATACCCCGGCACGATATATGACAGTTCTCTCTGTATAGGCGACACGATGTATCATCACGTAAATCATAGTGATGGTTGTCACTAAGGAATTTCCCAAATAGGGTTAAAGTGTATTTTTAATATAGCACTTATTATGTTGAGTTTCAGAGATGATTAAGTATTTGTAATGTTTTAAACGATTTAGTTCCTTTATTTCTTCATATTCAGCATGAGTATACCTTTATTTATTACCGTTCTTTCTTTCAGTTGTTTCACTTCAATTATATTACATATTGGTACATTCAATGTAGTGATGTCATTCGACCTGCATCTTTTATGATGTAGATATAGGTGTTCAGGATCATCAACAAGTGCTTGGTTGAGATCACTTTGCACTTCCCCTTTGAGAGTTTTGATGAGTCCTCATTGCATTTCGGAGGGCCACATTTTTCATTTCTATATTAACTTTGGGGCGGCGGGGATCTTTTCCCGACGCCCATGTTGAACTTAGAGGCTTCACATATAGCTAGAGTTGAGCTGTTTTCAGAAATTCTCTCTTCAAAGTGTTTTGTGAGTATTATATTTTGCTTAGATGAGTATTTGCTTAGGTGAAACTCTATATCTAATGATAGAAAAAGAAACTGTAAGGTTAGAAGATAGTCTAACTGCAATGGTACGGATAACTAGAGAAAATGAAGAAATAGATAGGAAAAAAGAAATAGATACAATAAAACAACAAGCAAAATTAGAAATACAGCAAATTGAAGAAGTGAAAAATGATAAAATAATTGCTTTAGAAAAAGAACTCATTATGCTTAAAGAATTATATGCGGCTAAACAAAAAGAAAAGGAAATAGAAACAGAATTAAGAATGGAGATAGAAAAATTTAAGGAAAAATTAGAAACCCCAGACATAAGAGTTGATAATGTTGATATAGATGAAAACTGCTCAGAACAAGGCTCAGATATAAGTGAAACGTATACAGAAATATTAAAAAAATTAGGAGAAATCGAAATAATTAATAAATCGATAGAAATAAATACGGAAGAAATTAAAAACAAAGCAAGTACAAGCACAAGCACACCAGAAGTTAAAAACCCAAAAACACTAAGTCCTAATTATTATACAGTTAGTTATGAAGAATCTGACAGATATGATACTTTATGGAATAAAAGATTAAATAAAAAATGGACACCAACTATAACAACTACTAGAAATAATAGTTTCTTGGATCTAGACTGCGTAACCGATATAAACAAAACAATACAACTATGGGTAGGATATATATCAAAACAATTAATAGATAATAAAATTGGAATGACAGAAGTACCAGGATATATAGAAAGAACACTTATAGGAACAGTAAAATTATGGTTACAAAATTTAACAGAAGAAAGTATAAAAACATTAAGAAATAGTAAAAAAATAGATGGAGAAGTAGCAACCACACCAATTGATATAATAAATAAATATGAAATAGCCATAAGAAATGAATTCAGTAGTACAACTACAGAAGTAGAAGAACAGAATAAAGAGAAACAGTTAAATAGAAATTTAATGTTAAAATTAGCTATATGTAATATGTGTTACATAGATGAATATACATGTGTATTTAGAGAATATTACTATAAAGGAACATACGACACAGAAGAAGCAAAAGAAATAAGAAAATTATATTTTACAAAATTACCAGAACCATTTAGTTCTAAAATAATAAAAGAATGGAACGAAGCAGGATTACAAGATACACTTGGAGCAAGAATGAGTTATTTACAAAGATGGTATTCAGAAATATGTGAGAAATATAGAGAAGATATAAAAATGGAAAAAACAATAATCAGGAATCTAGCATGTTGTAAAGATAAAATAGCACCTCAATTTGGATGTAATGATAATTATTATAAAAAGAAATATAGAAAACCGGGAAAATATAAAAAATATAAATCTCAATATAAGTATAAAAGACCAAGAAGAAGATATTATATAAAAAATACTAAAGCAAAAAGAACTTTTAGACCAAAGAAAAAAATAACAGAATGTACATGTTATAATTGTGGAAAACTAGGACATTTCGCTAAAGATTGTAAATTACCTAAGAATCCAAAGAAAAAACAAGTATCTGAAATAATAATAAATGATGAAACTTATACACAAATAGATTATATAGATTATGAACCAGAAAGTGATGATAGCATATATGAATTTGAATCACTTGAGAATGAATTATCTGAAAATGAAATAGAAGAAAATAACAATGACTGAAAAAGACGTACAAATAATAAATAAAGAAGAGTATACAAATGAGGAATCTACAGAACAGAAAGTAATATTTGATATCAATATATTTGAACAAATAAAAGGAAAAGAATTAGATCTCAGTGTAGAAAAAAATATTCAAGATACCAATGATAAGAAATATATTTAAAAGACAAAAAGAGGAATACTATGTAGTAAGTCAAAAGGAACATGTAATAGGTTGTAAATATACCAAAGGAAAAGCAAGAATACCTATAATAAATAAAAGAATAATAAATAAAGAAATACAAGAAATTAAAGCTAGAGACCCAATAAAATATGTACACTTAGGCGGAACAGAGATATTAATAAAAGCTTGTTTTAGAGAAGGAATAGATACACCAATAGAAATATATTTGGCAAATGATAGAATAATAGAACCAATAGAAAAAAGTATAATAAGTGCAGTAAAAGGAAATTTAATATACCAAAAATTTAAATTTATAATAAGTGCTAATTATTCAGTAGCAATAAACGATAGAAATATAGATAAATCATTAGTATTATATTGGAAAATGTCAGGAATAGAGTTAGCCCCAGGGAGTAAAATATTTACAGCTCGTTGTAAAAATCTATATGTGCTAACAACAAAGCATAAGATAACAACAAAAAATAAGATAAATAAAATAAAGATAGAAAATCCTTTTGAACAAATCGTTACAGTAATAGATAATAATGATTACAGTTACAAAGAAATAGACATAGAAGAAGATCTAGAAATAGTAAGTGATAGGATAAGTACATC
>JAJOOE010000794.1:0-45198 GCA_036250405.1 Solanum raphanifolium | reverse complement strand
ATCGATGTTTGGCTTAGTTATTACTTCACACCAATCGACACTAGCCTATTAGATAGTATCACACTAAATCTATGTTGATAATTCTTTTCTTGTTGATTACCTCCTTGGTCCGGCAAGTAGCAACAAGGCAAGTTCTAACGTGTGCACTCATTAGAAAGACTTTTGAACGAAAGAATTATCAATGCATGTAAAACACTCTTCAAGAATTGCTTATTTACTATTCATACTTTGTTAATCTCTCATAGATCCCACAACCCTAGTTATGGAGTTTAGTTACCCATAATCATATGAACACACTTCATGCTTTTAGATGAAAGAATTATGAAATTACGTAGTTGAGAAAAATAAACCCAGAAATTCAACTCAAATTTCAAACCAAATCTTCAAAACTAACCTTTTGAAATTAAGAATTGCTCGGGTAGCAAAATTAGTTCTCAAGTCACAAAGTAAAACAAAAGTAATAAAGTCTAACCCCAAAAACGAGGTTTACATGCCCTATTTATAGAAAACAAGTCCTAAATTAAAAGGGAAACAAACTAAGGAAAGTGTGTTCAGGCACACATCTTCATTCCACGAGACTGACTCAGGGACTGTCAATGGATCTATGGTCCATGAGTCCCTTCCGTTAGCCAAGACTTAGAAAATATTTCAGCCTCCAAAAATCAGCTTCTCTAAAGCAAATGACGGACTTGCAGTACGGACCGTAGATCGATCTACGGTATGTCAATCCCCTTCCGTAGCTCCATACTTGGAATCTTCAAAAATCAGGTATTGGAACCCTCGCAGTATCAATCTACGGATCAACAGTACGGTCCGTAGATCAATCTATGGACCGTCAATGGCCACCGTGGTTCCACATTCTGTCAAATTTCCCTGATTTGCCTTATATGCCTTGCCTGCTGATCTACGGCCATCACCTACGGAGCGTCACTGGACCTACAGTCCGTAGATCACCTCTGTAGGTGACCTTTCTGCAGTTATTTCAGTTGTCCCTTTATTTTCGCGCCTGAATGTCTTTTCTGCAAAATATGATAAAAACACATAAAAATCAATCCAAAAAGGCTCTAGAGACACATAACTTGTAAGTGAAATGTATTAGAACTACCGTAAACTCACGGTATATCAGAATGCCATACAAATAGTGTCTCCAGATCTTTAGCGCATGCACAACTGCAGCCAACTCTAAATCGTGGATCGAATAGTTCTTCTCATGCTTTCTCAACTGCCTTGAAGCATTTGCGATAACCTTACCATGTTGCATTAGAACACATCCCAACCCAACACCAGAAGCATCACAATACACCGCATAGCCTTCTGAACCGTCTGGCAATGCAAGAACAGCTGCTGATGTCAACCTGTCCTTCAGCTCCTGGAAACTATGCTCGCAAGCCTCAGTCCATTGGAACTTAGCTGATTTTTGAGTCAGCTTCATTAATGGGGCTGAAATTGAAGAAAACCCCTCTACAAACCTTCTTTAGTACCCAGCTAACCCTAAGAAACTACAAACCTTAGTCGGAGTCATGGGTTTGGGCCAAGTCTTTACGGTCTCAATCTTTTGTGTATCAACCGCAATGCCTGCATCTGATACAATATGGCCTAAGAAAGCTACAGAGTCCAACCAGAACTCGCACTTATAAAACTTTGCATAAAGTTCTCGGTCTCAAAGAACCTGAAGGACTGCTCGCAGATGATTTGCATGCTCATCTTTTGAACGTGAATACACCAAAATATCATCAATAAATACAATCACAAAAAAGTCTAGATACGGCCTGGATATACTATTCATCAGGTCCATGAACACTGCTGGGGCATTAGTTAATCCAAAAGACATTACCAAGAACTCAAAGTGTCCATATCTAGTTCTAAAAGCTGTCTTTGGAACGTCTTTCTCCCGAACTCGTATCTGGTTGTACCCTGATCTTAAATCAATCTTTGAGAAACACTTAGCACCTTGTAACTGATCAAACAAGTCATCTATCCTTGGAAGTGGATACTTATTCTTTAAAGTTACCTTATTCAGATGTTGGTAATCGATACACATTCTTAGTGAGCGATCTTTCTTTCTTACGAACAACATTGGTGCACTACATGGTGAAGCACTAGGCCTAATAAAGCCTTTATCCAGCAAGTCTTGCACCTGATCCTTCAACTCCTTTAGATCAGCAGGAGCCATTCTATAAGGAGGGATAGATATGGGTTGCGTACTTGGTAGCATATCGATAGCAAAATCAATTTCCCATTTTGGAGAGATACCAGGGAGTTCGTCTGGAAATACATCTAGAAACTCATTAACTACCGGAATAGACTGAAAAGTCAATGGTTCTGTATCTATATCATGAACATGAAATAGATGATAAATACAACCCTTGATAATCATCCTCCTCGCCTTAAGATAGGAAATAAACCTACCTTTCAGCGTTGTTGTATCGCCTTTCCATTACCGAACTGCCTCTCTTGGAAAGTGGAACCTAACAATCTTTGTTCGGCACTCAACATTAGCATAACAAGACGCTAACTAGTCCATACCCATAATGACGTCGAAATCGACCATCTCTAACTCTACGAGATCTACAGAGGTCTGATGGTCGATAATTTCTACCGTTCAACCTCAATAGACTCTCCTGGCAACAATAGACTCACCAACTGGTGTAGATACAATAAAGGGTCGATCTAATGACTCTGTTACTATACATAACCTCCCCGCAATAAATGGAGTAACATAAGACAAATTAGATCCAGGATCTATCAAAACATAAACACAATGGGAGCAAACAATCAATGTACCTATCACAACATCTGGTGCTGACTCTGAGTCTTGTCGTCCAGTTAATGAATATGTACGGTTCTGTCCACTACCAGAACTAGATGCTCCCTCTCTGCCTCCGCCTCTACCTCTACGTTCTGAAGTCTGGGGTCCACGCCCTGTAGACTGTACTGATGAGGAGGAACCTACTGCTGACCTGGTCGACTGACCTATACCACCCTGACCTATGGTAGGGTAGTTTCTCCACCCATGCCCCTCCTGTCCACAAGAATAACAACTTGTGGAACCCAATCTGCACCTCCCGAAATGCATCCTACCGCAAGTAGCGCAACGCAGCGGGGATGTCCTAGCCTGGCCTGAACCCCTCTGCTGCTGCGAGCCTGATGCTCGTGAACCCTCACTTGGGCCTGACTGTTCCTGACGATCAAATCTACTACCCTGGAACTGCTGTGGTGGAGGTGTAGGTGGCCTAATAGAATGTTGGGGTCTGGGACCACCCTGAGAATCTCCCTGTAAACCAGCAGGACTAGCCCTCTTCTGTCACTCTCTCTCGACCCTCTCACTCATATACTGCAGATGTCGGCGATCCTCTATGCCTTGTGCAAAGGCCTGAATTCGCGAGATATCCATATTATCATTTAGTGCAGCGGTAGAACAAGCGTCGATATAGTCTGAGTCAAGCCCTCCCACAAATATACGCACCCTATCATGCATCGTATCAACAAATGCTAGTGAATATCTAGCCAATGAATCAAATCTCAGCCCATACTCTCGGA
This sequence comes from Solanum raphanifolium, assembly GCA_036250405.1. Classification (NCBI taxonomy): domain Eukaryota; kingdom Viridiplantae; phylum Streptophyta; class Magnoliopsida; order Solanales; family Solanaceae; genus Solanum; species Solanum raphanifolium. Next base: position 41,658 of record JAJOOE010000794.1, on the reverse strand, counting down.
CACTCATGCTACCCTGTCGGAGGTTTAGAAACTGGTCCACCCGGCCATCCCTAATCTCTCGAGGCAAATAGTGATCTATGAAAGCATTTGTAAAGCTATCCCAAGTGGGTAGAGATGTATCTTTTCCCCTAGATCTCTCCCAACTTTAATACCACAATACTGCAACATCACGCAATCAAAATGCTGCTAACTCAATTGACACAGTCGCTAAGGCATGCATGACTCTGAAGATCCTATGAAGCTGATCAACAAAGTGTTGAGGGTCTTCTCTACGATCTGTCGCTATAAACTATGAAGGATTCAAGGCAAGAAATTCACGAACTCTCGAACTTCCGGGCCCTTCAGAAGGTCCGGCAACATCTGGCGCAATTGGTTGGCACTGTGCAGCTACTAACTGTGCTAACATATATACTGCACTCTTGAAATCCTGATCAGATGGAATAGGAGGAACTAGAGGTGGTACTGTTGGTGGAGCTGGAAGTCCTGTAGCCCTCGGAGGCTCCTGAAGTGGTGGAGAATCTATAGGGGGCTGAGAAGATGTCTCTCCATGGGTCTCACAATGGGCTACCTCTACCTGTGGTACCTTGTCGGTACCCTCGCCTACAGCTGTATCTAGACCCTCGCTAGTTGTGGTCTGTCCAGTGTCAGCCATCTTTATCTACATACAAGTATCAATTATAAGCAAGAAATATCAACCTTTAAGACACCGCTCTATAGCATGAGGTAAGCAAAAGAAAGATAGTCATTGTAACATGCCCGGTAGCATCTTGCTTATCGAATATGGTGCACAACACATTTATATACAAGACTCTACTAGACTCGGCTTACAGACTCCCTAGGATACGAAGTTACTCTGATACAAAGTTTGTCACACCCCAAACTCGAGGGGCGCAACTAGCTCCTAATACCGAAACTCATGCCCAAGCCGACCCTGCTGAATCATTTGCTACTAGCACTTGGCAGCCACACGCAATCAAGAAAACAAACAAGTATATCTCGGCTTAAAACTAAGCCCTCGGCCGGCAAGGCCCCTGTTAACTGATCTATAAAAGAAACAGCTACTCCCAGGAGATCATATAAGTAAATAGCCAACTAGCACGGAAGTCCTGATTGGGCCGTCGAGACCACCATGATATCTATACCAAAACTAGAAGCAGGTATATATCAATACAATACTTCAAACAACTCACAAAACTTCAGCAAACCAACAACATAGGCCAGTATGGCCATAAAGTAGCTATACACCCCACGCACTAGTCTGCAAGCCTCTAAGAGTAGTAAAGATTAGCGGGACAGGGCCCCAGCCAACCCATAAAGATATATACAACAAAATGTAACAAACCTCCCAACACTGGCAGCTCCGGAGGAAAGGGGCTAGCCAACCGGATAAAAGTCAATCCTGCTGCTGAGGAGGACTACTTGGTCGTCTGTCAGGACCTGCATGCATGAATACAGTGTCCCCAAGGCAATGGGGCGTCAATACAAAATAATGTACAGAGTATGAAAGGCAATACACTATGATGAGGTATCCTGATATACTGGAATAATCTGATAAATAAATCAAGGATAAGATAATTGTACTGACCTGCTCCTAAATCTAAACTTACCAAAAATAATAAAACAACAACCTAACCAAGCCCCCATAAGCTCGACAGGTACAAACAGCACACAAGACCACCTACTCAGGCCCCCATAAGCCCGAAAGGTGCCAATCAGCCTATATACCCCTATTGGTAGTCCCCTAGCCCCGTAGGAAGTCACATAGCCCTCTTAGGCGTCAATAAAGCCCTGTAGGCAACTCATAGCCCTTCTAGGCATAAATATAGCCTAGTAGTCAACTCATATCCCTTTTAGGCATCCATATATCCCTGTAGGCATAACATAGCCCTTCTAGGCATAAATCACATTCCTGCAGCTAAACACAATAGCCCCAAGGGCAACAATAACAATCCAATCGCTAAAAGCGAGTAATTTAGTTATAAGCAACCTATACAAATAGCCTCTAAGTCGTGTCAAACATAGGGATGCTACTTACTGAATAAGAATCCTGACAAGGGAGGATTATATCAACTCAAGCAGCCAACAATCAACAATCACGACTACAAGTATATCAAGGATAACAACCCAAATACATTGCTTCTAAGCTTTGAGGAAACATGCTGTAAGTAGGGAATAGCCTTAACATACCTTTTTCGCTGAATTCACGTGTCTTAATAACTTTAATCACAACCCCCCCTTGATACTACAACAAGGCAGGATCATAATCAACACAAAAGAATAGAAGAGACAACAAAAATCCGATAAAAGATATGTACTTCCGTCACAAATTGCTATTTCCGACTTATCAAAGCTAGAGTCGATGAAAGAAGGGTCTTACCTTGATTATAAGTTTATAATACACCTCAAAACTTTAAAATATGCCTAAATTCATGTTGTCCACACACCAAAGTACGATATGCTAGGAAATCGATAAAACAAATTATACCATGTTGACGAGCTCAACGCATAGAACAACTGTTGTCAAGGACTTAAGTCACGAAAATCAATAACTTGGCTTGTCCTAAAAGTGGGTTTTGTAGGTTTTGTGAGTTTTCTGGTTCTTCACTAAGGAAAATGAAGGAAAAATGAAGAAAAATGGAAGAAGATGATATATATAAAGTTCCACCGACCTAGGGGACCCACCTCACCTGCCTGCTTGCGCAGTCTTGCGATAACGCGAATATATCTTCATTCTGAAGTCGTATGGATGAACGGGTAAATGCGTTGGAAACTAGATTCGTAGACCTTCGATTTCATAGGTTGAGGGGACCATAACTCTTAATATAATGGGAGAAAACGTCCGAGATATTTGACCCAAATTTCAGACAAATCTTTAAAAAGGAATTTACGGTAACTTTCACCAACTTTTACTTTGCCACTTACCTAACTTCAAAACTTGAGATACAACACTTGAACACTTAAAATATCACATAGCACATCATTCTTAATTTATTACCCACCCTCCTGGTCTTTCCACGAAGATACGAGTCAATTTATACGTTTCAAAAAGTCGGGGTGTTACAATATGATCATCCTCACTTCTTTAATATACCAAAATGTCGTCAATAAAGACAATCACAAAAGTATCAATAAATTGCTTAAACACTCTATTCATTAAATCCATGAACGTTTCCGGGGCTTTTGTTAGGCCAAAAGACATCACAAGGAACTCATAGTGACCATATCTAGTTCAGAAAGCCGTTTTAGGAATGTCAACCCCTCTCACCCTAAGTTGATGGTAACCCGAACGAAGATCTATTTTGGAGAAGTGGTTAGCCCCTTGTAATTGATCAAACAAATCATCAATCCTAGGAAGTGGATACTTATTCTTTATAGTGACCTTGTTCAATTGGCGATAGTCGATACACATTCTAAGGGACCCATCTTTCTTCTTCACAAACAAAACCGGGGAACCCCGTGGAGATATGCTTGGTTGAATAAACCCCTTATCTACAAAATCCTTGAGTTGTTCATTCAACTCTTTTAGCTCGGCCAGATCCATCCGGTATGGAGGGATGGAGATTGATTTTGTATCCGGCAAGAGGTCTATGCCGAAATCTATCTCCTGTTTGGGAGGAATTTCGGGCAAGTCATTAGGGAAGACTTCCGGAAATTCCTTCACTACGGGTACCGACTCTAATGAAGGGACCTTGGATTCCACATCTATAACCCTAACAATGTGATACACGCACCCTTTTGCAATCATTTTTATAGCTTTCAAATATGACACAAATTAGCCTCTAGGAATAGAATTTCCCCCCTTCCACTCTAACATGGACTCATTCGGAAAATTAAACTTAACTGCCCGAGTTCTACAATCAAGGGAAGCATAACATGCATGCAACCAATCCATTCCCAAAGTTACATCAAAATCAAGCATGTCTAATTCTACTAAATCAACCAAAGTGACTTTATGAGACAAATAAATAGGATATCTCCTATAGACTCTTTTTGCCACTACCGAGTCACCAACCGGGGTAGAAACCGATAAAGGTTCTTCTAATACATCATGGAGTATTTCAAATTTCATGGCCACAAAAGGTGTAACAAAAGACAAAGTGGCACCGGGGACTAACAAGGCATAAACATCAATAGAGAAAACTTGTAACATACCGGTCACAACATCCGAAGAGCTCTCTTGATCACCTCGGGATTGGAGGGCATAAAAGCGATTCTTCTTTAGAGCATCGGAGTTAGAACCACTAGGAGCATTTGGCTTATCATCTCTCCCTTTGGCCGTACGGTTTGGAAAATCTTCAATTGATGGCCACCCTTTCCACATCCATAGCGCACACTCATACCGGCAAGACATTTACCACCATGCTTCTTACCACACTTGGCACATGTAGGCCTCTCCACATAAGAACCACCACTATTTCCTCCTTGTGGCTTAGGGTTTGACACCCCATCTTTGTTGGGCCTTGGAGAATTGGAGGAACTTTGGTTGGAAAACTTTTTCTTGAACCTTGGCTTACCTTGAACCTCAAATCTACCCTTGGAAGAATTTCCATCATCGGTCCTTGACCTCTTCAATTCTCTACCCACTTGCTTGAGCTTTTGTTCCTCAATTTGCTCGGCATGAACCATGAGACGGGAAATTTTCATGCTTGGAATGAGCATAGCCGACCTACATTCATTCACCACAAGATCGGATTTCCCCATAACAAATTTGTTCATTTTTACCCTAGAGTCTGCCACCAATGTAGGAGCATACTTGGACAATTGAGTGAACTTGAGGCTATATTCCTTCACACTCATTCCTCCTTGATGGAGATTGATGAATTCTTGCATTTTCCTCTCCCTCAACTCCAAGGGGAAGAACCTATCAAGGAATGTCGTCTTGAATGATGCCCAATCTACCGGACCCGCTCTAATAGGTCTCTTCTCTTTCCATTTCTCATACCATACATGAGCTACATCTTTGATTTGATAGGCGGCTAGCTCCGCCTTTTCTTAAGGATACACACCCATAGCATCTAGCACCTTAAACACTTCATCAATGAACCCTTGTGGGTCCTCCTCCACTTTGGAGCCAAATAAAGTAGGGGGATTCATCCTTGTGAAATCCCTTATCCTTGAAGCGGTTTTGCTAGCATTGGGAGTCGTTTGCACCTAGCATCCCTAGTAACTTGAGTCGTTAACGCTTGAGTCAAGGTTTGAATAGCCGTCCTTATCTCCATGTTAAACATAGCTCCCTCTCCAATAGGAACTTGAGGCCCTTGTTGCCCTTGAGGAGCTTGGTTGCCTTGGGGAGGAACTGCCGCATTTGCAGTCTCCTCTTCCACCCTTCTTGCGGCTGCTCTTCTAGTAGTCATATCCTATATGCACAAGAAAAGGATTAAAAGAAAGGACTTATAGAGTTAAGACCCTTAGGCACGACTCAAGAATAACAAAAGAAGTGAAAGTTCCTAAACTTCTTATAGCCTCTCATTCATAAGTGTGGCGCGCTTCACACTCATGAACAAGACTCTACTAGACGTGGTTCATGTCAACCTATCAATTATCCCAAAACTTTATGCTCTCATACCAAGTTTGTCACGACCCGGGCTACCCCCCTAGGAGTGACACGACATACTTGACCCTAAAGGGGTCTTATACAAGCCCTTAATGTATCATCATTACGTAAGACATAAGAATAATGCTGAAAATTTAAAACTTTTACAATAGAAGCTTGACTTCCTTCATATATGAAAAGTAGGAATCTAGACTTGTCTCATTACACCATATAAACATAGGAATATGAAAGTTGGGACTTAGCCCTTACATCAATAGAAAGTCTTATCATAAGAAGTACAATATAGTCTTCAACAAAGAAAGAAAGCTAGAACTAAGATAGCATCTTAACCTCAGACTTGAGGACTCACCAAACTTGGAGATAGCAATCAAAGTTTCTTGAAGAGTGGACTAAGTTCACCTCAACGGCCGGAACCTACACTCATAGGAGATGTAGAAGAGAAGGGTTAGTACAAAAGCACTAAGAATGGAAACATGCATAGAAATCCTTAAATACGCAAAAAGGGACATTTTAGTATAAATCATGCATTTGTCAAGTTAAAAGGCCATTTATGCACATAAAGACATAACACGTCATAATATCACATTTCATATAAACCTTCATAACATAGAAGAAACATCACCTTAGTAACCCTAAAAGCATGATTGTGCAATGTATAGTTGGCATCCTATAATACCAACTACACTAAGTATCTGTCTAGAGTCACCTTAGTGACGCATATAAACTTTAGATCTCATCATAATCCATAATCGTACATTGGGAATAATCATACTCACTACATATACATAAGGAGAGTCATAACATAACAACAATCCAATCAACATATGTCATACCTTCATGTCTTACCATAGCATAATGAACCAACCCACAATCCCTTTCAAAGCTTACTTATGCAATATAAAAGTGAAGTCCCATACCCCCACTCCTACTAAGTAAACTTATCAAGAAACCATAAGTATAATTCAAGTCATAATCATTATCTTATTACATAGGGAGAAGTGCATTAACCGACATAGACCATGTGAGCTACATGGAATCCGGTGTCATATAACCCCACACCGAAAAAAGGCGTCCTACTTGCCTAAGGTAGAACTAGAAATATATAGCTATAATGTGGATCCACTAGCTAATACTTATGTGGGCACATAGTAATGGGATAGGGAGATTTCTTCTAGAAACCCGGCCTATTTTACTTGCAGGAGAGTTTCCATCTCATGAGAGCATATGTAGAAGACCCGGTCTAAAACTAGTGGGAGAGTCTCCACCTCATTTGCCATATCCGCTCGGTGCTAAGCATTATTGTCCAACTTATACATAGTTAAGGTGAATTACAATTTCATATGTGAAGGAGTACATTACGCTTCATTCAACCCAACTCATAATATAACTCATTGATTCAACATGGTGAGAACTACCTTTCACCTTAGAATCATCATATAATCATCCAAGAAAATTCATTCATAATTATGTGTAGTAGTAAAGGAAACTAGTCTTTCAACAATACCATAATTCACACATTAGTCATTGGATCTTCACCATTCAAGTGGAACATAACTTCATACATAAATACATGAAAAGTAAGAACCTCCACCTTTCAAGTGGATCAATCCATTCATATATAAGAATCTTAAACATAGAGTACCTTGATACAGGCCTTCAAGGCTATACTTCAAGATTCAACACTTACAATTTACCCTTCAAGGGTCATAGATCATGTCTTGCAATCACACTTGGAATTACTACTTTAAGCATGAATCAAACAAGACTAATTGACTAAATTAACATAGATAATATTCTAAGTATTCACATTGCATGAACAAGCCCATCTCAATTTCATAAAGTTGGGGGTCATGGGGAAGCACATGGGTTCATGGGAAATTTCACAATAAAAATCATTAATAAACATCAAATTCATCATAATATAGGATAATTAGCATAAAGAAATCGTTTCAAGAAGAACCATGGCTAGAATCAAAACCCTAATTTTTGAACAAATTCCCAATTTCGAAAATTAGTGTTTAAGGGCTTCATGGAGAAAGAAATTCCATTAATGAAGGTTCTCATACCTTAATTGAAGCTTTACCACGAAATTGGAGTGAAAACTTTGGAGCTTGAACCCTAATCTTGAAGCTTTTGGTGTTCTTCAATGGAAGAGCTTGTAGAGAGAGAAATATTGGAGAAGTGGTGAACTTTTTATTTTGAAGTGGGTGTTTGAAAGTGATTAATTTTGGGGATATTTTAATATAAAATCCCTTATATAGTTATTTAGAAATAATATAAAATATACCCACTTTCTAATTTAACTAAAAAAATAATATTTACGAAAATGCCCCTGCATGTATGGACTTAGCCAAAAAAACTAAGGAAATGTTTAAAGAAGCATTTAAGGTCCTTGAAGTGGTCCACTAGCCTTGGACCCTCCCTTGGAATTTGCCTTTGGCTTTTTAAAGCTAAGGCATATCCATGGGAGTATTCAAAAGGCCTATTTATACCAAATATATATTTATTTAAAAATAATATAGATTATACCCATTTAATTTGCACTAAAAAGGAAATTACGAAGTTACCCCTTTTATGCCTCTCTTGGATTTCCCAAATAAAACTAAGGCAATTACCAAGAGAGCTTTTTAGGCCCTTGAATTGATGTACCTTCCTTAAACCCTCCCTTGGACTTCCCTTTAGCTTTTTAAAGCTAAGGCATAAGTCTCAAGGGAGTACAGGCAGTGGGCCCCCACATGCACACGTGCACTGCCTAGTGTACTAGGGCAGCCCCCATGCGTGGTGGTCCCCATTCGGTGGGGCCCTCTTTTGTCCTTATACCCTCATGTGTAAAGCCCCTAAAAAAACTAAGTAATTGTTTAAGGGACCTTTTAAGGGTCGTGGACTGCTTCAAGTCCCTTGAACCCGTGCGTGAACTGCTAACTTGCCCAAAATGGCTAAGGCAAAGTTCACGAGGCCCTTCAAGGACAGTGAACTGTTTCACCTCCCTTGAACCCTCTCTTGAAAATATACTTAGTCAAAATTTGGACTATTTTACAAAACCACATTTATGCATAAACTTTTAAGATTCATACAGTAGGCTCTAGTTTGACCTTGCATTTTCCGGAGTGTTACACCTTTGTGTTATGAAGGTTGGTTAGAAAAATTTGTGTAGGTTTACTCCCATGGGGGAGATAGTGTACCTATCTAGCAAGGTGATTGTGAGGGTATGTTTAGTTGATAATAGAACCCGTATAGTCAAATTGTTAGTTCCCGAATGAGCCTATCTGAGAGTGGAAAGGGGGAAATTATGCCATAAGTTTGGATTATGTTGTGCCTTAAGGTTGACTTTGAGGGTGCATGTACCACCTAGTTGAGGTAAGAAAGAAGAGTGTAGGTGTTGACCAACTACAAAGAGTTAGTTATATTTTAAGACTAATCTTAATTATGGTCATTTTGAGTAGGGTGCTTAGATAATACCTAGATATTATTGGTTGGTAGATCCCACCAAAGGTGATGATAAGGGTTGAAATGGTCTAGAATTGTCTTGATCCAACCTTAGTAGAATTGAAAGAGACAAAGGTTTCATGGACAAAGCTCTTCTAAGTTTCCCCTAAGGTTTAACCAAGAAAGGGGGTGTCTACCCCAAAAGCTCAAGGAGTGAGTGGTAGTGGATCTTATGTGATTAGGCCTACTTATGCTAGCTAGGTGTGGAAAGAAACATGATGGTAAGTGTCTAGCCGGCACAAACGATTGTTAAGGATGTGGTAGGAGTGACCACAAAATAAGAGATTGCCCGGTACTTGCCACTAGGGGAAAGGAAAGGAAGAAAATTAGGTCTGATGCTCTTCAAGCTAGAGGTGAACAAGAGTATCCTCTTAATGTTGCTCCCGTATGTGTTTCATACTTATTTCTATTCCGGTAATACTTGTCTTTTGTGACTTGGTAAATTGGATATGATGAACTTTTGTGTTGTCCTTAGTATTCATGGGTTTAATTATGGCCATATGTGGTTGTTGGTATAACCCAACTTAGCCATAATGAGTTTTATGATGTGTTGGATTTTGATAGATAGTGGTGTTTAAGTGATACTTAGAGATGTTGAGTGAGTAAACTCCTTTAAAAGAGTTTAAAAAGTGTAATCCTCCATGGTTTAGAATCATATTATGTGATGAGTGTGAAGGTTTAATTATGACTTGCTCCGACCTTAGAATTGAAGGAAGTGATGTTGTAAAGAGTTTGTATATGCTTACCCCAAGTGGGGGATAATGTGCTTAGATGGTAGGTCATTGAGTATCCTTGATGTTCATAAGTTAGGCTTGCTTGATAATCTCACCTTAAAAGGTGTAGTGAGTTGAGAAGTTTAGTCCCGGTTTGGTAGGCTCATATGAGACTTTGAGTGGTTTTGGTAAGGTTGCTTGTGAGCAAGAGTGCTTAGATGAGAACCTCTGTAATTTAGAAGTACCTATTGGGATCTTAGACCGGCAAGCCAAGAAATAGAAGAGTAAGAAAGTTCTTCCATGAAAATATCTAGGAGTGGTATTTTAGTAAGGGTTTAGTTGAAGGTGCTTAATTGGGAGGCCAAGGGCAAATGAGATGTCCCAATATCCTTATGTTCCCTTCTATTTCTCCTCTAGCCTTAGATGATAAGTTCTCCTTGACCCATTTCATGATTTTGGAGTCTTGAATGTTATGTGTGTCCTATAATTTCCTTGTCCCATAGAGTTACTTTTGTTAACCTCGGTAGGATTTGGGATGCATGATTCTTAGATCCCTATTAGTTTTAGAGCCCGGTAAGATTATAATGAGTCTTGTTAATGCCTTGAGTTTGTTGAAAGGAGTAGTATTTGAGGTTTTTGTAAAAAGGGGCTTACTCCCAAGGGGGAGATCATGTGCTTGAGTAGCAACATTGATTCAGAGTCCCGATAGCCTCATCTTTTTTCTTCTATTCCATTCTAGCTTGAGACCAAAAGTTCCTTTTTAGGCTTGTTCTATATCTAGGGGTCATGAGTGTTTAGAAATTTCCATGATCTCATTATGTTATGCATGTTTTTGAAAGATTCTTACTTTGTATAAAATGGATTTTTCATGATTGACATGTTCCTCATGTTGTCGTGCATTCTAGTATGGTGATGGCATATTTGACGTCATGAGATGATGTGATGAACATGCTTTGTTGTGTTTTGATGAAATGACACTTGGGCTCCATGTTGATTATGTTGAGCTTTCTATTAATGAGAAAATGTAATTCTTCCTGTGACTGTGAATAATGATTTCTAGGAGGGTTTTGTGTAGGCTCACTCCCAAGGGGGAGATGGTATGCCTAGCTAACATTGTGTTATGTGCTTATGTGTTGCCATGACTTCTTTATATAATTCAAGTTCATGAAAAATTGTGTTTCAAAAGAAAATGAGTTCATGAGAATTGTTTCCCTCGTGTTGTGGTGCTTTGAGTAAGAGTTGCCTATTGTACTTCATGAGAAGACTATATGGACATGTTTTAATTAGGAGATGGTAGTTCCTCCTTGAACATGACAAGTGATGAGAATCTTATGCATAAATAGGTTGTTCAGATATAGTTCATACTTCCTTGTATTGCATTGAACATGTTGAATTGGAGTTGATGTTTCCTCCTTGAATTAAGTGCACATTGTGAATAGTGTATTTTGGATTGTGCATTAATGTGATGTTTCATGCATGATTGGGCTGCTAGTCTTGAGCCTTTAATTCCAAATAGTGTTTCAAGTGTCATTAGAGGACGAATGTTCCTAAGGGGGAGATAATGTAACAACCCGGAAAACTAGTAAGACCAAGCTAGAGTCTAATGGAAACTAATAGGTGAAACTAGAGCCTAACGTGTGAGCTTTTGAATTTGGTGTTTGGTTTTAGGTTGTATATTGACTTCCCGAGCTTAGGTTGAGGTGTCTAAGGGTTAAACGTCAAGGTACGACCCCCCAAAGAGCAATCTAGGGTCCTTGAGGGGACCCTAAAGCCTAACCCCCAAGGCTGCCTAGAACCCAAAAAGCTGCCAAAATGAGTAAACCACGGATGGCCAATCACGGGCAGTAGATGGAGTGACGCCCCATAGGTCATGGGGCGTGGTTCAAGGCCTGGTTTAGGAGCTGCAGGTCCAAACCACAGACCTGCAGCACGCCCAGTAGATCAATTGATGGACCGTAGGTCCAAGGGGTGTGGATTGCACCTGCAATCAGCCCAAAGTCGCCAATAGGTGGGTTAGTTTAGGTAATTCATTTTTAGTTTGTTTTAAGTAGGGGTTACTTAATATGGGTTTATTTCATGTATATAAAGTATTTTAAGGTATTAAAAACTTCATTAACTCATTATAACCCAAGACCCCAAATCAAAACCCAACTACTTTCCCCTCCAAAAATCTTCTCTCTAGAAACTCCATTGAAGACCAAGAGAAGGGATCAAGCTAAGGCGTGGAGATGGAGGATTCTTCACATGAATTTGGTGGGATTATAAGTATAAGGTATGGGAGTTTTTCATCCTTGGGAAGCTATCACCCAAGGAGCCCTTTCAAAAGCTTTTAGCTCAATTCTAGAAAACCCAATTAGCTAGGGTTTCAACTCAACCCCATGGATCCCTTTAAAATTGGTTCTTAAAGGTTGAATTATGTGTGTTATTGATGATACTACTGATTTTAGATTATTTCAACTTGAATTCCAAAGAATCCATGAGTTTTCCCCTAACCCTAGCTATGGCTCTTCTCTACATTATGAATGCTGTTAGAAGTTGATTCAAGTGATTGAATGAGAGTTGATTATGATGTATTTACATGATTTAAGTATAATTCTACATGTATTCTTGATTAACCTAAGATTAATATTCTAGGGTGAAATTGATGTAGCCTAGGGTTATGTCATAAAAAGGGGCAAATTGTGGGTTTAGCTGTGAACCCCCAAGATTGATGAACTTCTTGAAGAGTTGCCTTAGATTAAATCACCTAGACATGAATTGCTTATGAATTAATCTTGTAAACATGAATTGACTTGATTAGGTCTTACATGATGAATCATGGGTGAATAGTATTGAGGTTTAGTGTACTTAATGTTATATGACTATAATTGAGTAAGAATGAAGCATGTGGTTAGTCTACCATGAGAATTAGGTATACTTGATGATCATGTGAGGCATTGCTTGAGAGTAAGGCTTGTAACATGAAGAGGATTCCTAGGGCTTTATGAGTGAAAGCTAAAATGGATAAACTAAGTCTGTTAAGGCTTCAAGAAGGAAGCCATTATGTATGTTGGATTGTATATAGTACCATGGTGAATAATATTTCACCCACATGATCTACAATATGAGTATATGAGCTTATACATGCAATGAATGAACTACTTGAATTACTATTATGTCCATGTCTATTATGATGAATGTTAGATGTGTTGATTTACATGGTCTATAATACTTGAATGCAATATATGTGTGAAATATGCATGATGGTGATATTATGTACATGCTTATGAACACCTTGAGAGGGAAGTGTCTATGATGATAATGTTGTTGTTGTGTCATTTCAAGTACAATCACACACACCCACTCCATGCATAAACATGATTATGATGTATCAATGGTGTTAATTGAAAGTATAATTCTCATATGCACCTTTACACATTATCATGCATGAAATGTACTAGATCATGATGATCCTATTGTGTTGATTGAAAGTCCATTCTCATGAGAACACATGATCTTGGTGTGAAAGCTATTCTCACATACTAATTATGATTCTAAAGTTGAAAGTAAATTCTCACCTTTAATGAATCTATGAGCTATTTTGATGAATTGTATTGAACGAAGGGCAAAAATATTCCTTCACACATGTAAATACAATTCAAAGACCAATAATGTATAATTTGGAAAATAATGCTTTGCATTGAGTGGATATGGACAATGAGGAAATGGTCCCTCTGCTAATGCAATAGGGCGGGTCATCTTAGTGAACTCATGAGATGGAAGCCTGTCATGACTCAGGAGTACCCCCTAGACGTGACACGGCGTACTCGACCCCGAAGGGGTCTTATACAAGCCTCATAGCATTCATTCATTGCATAGGTAACAAAAATAGTGCGAAATTAAAACTTTTCTTAATAAAATCAACAATCGAAAGTCATTTATAAAGCAACGGAATACTAAAGTCTCACAAGGCCATCTTAGACAAAACTTAATACAATATAGGGTCACGGCCCTTTGCAAACGAAGTCTTAACAATAGTCTAAAAATGTAAAAGGACTAGAAACATGAAAAGTCTTTGTCCTCGATCTATGAGGACATACCAAAAGATGTCTTGGAAGAAGTCTATTCCAAGCTCGAACTAGAGAGATTCAATTACCGCAACCTACACTTGTAGTAAAATATAGAAGAAGAATGGGTTAGCACAATTAAGTACTAAGTATGATAGTCATGCAAAAACATGCTTAAAAGGACATTTATTTGAGAGTCATGCTTTTATGCCATTTTGATAAAACTTCATGAAATATAAGTATACAAATCATAATACTCAATCATAACCAACATACAAGTCATTAATCACAATAGAGACATGTTCAATACATATAACCCATTACCTTTTTTACCTTTAACCATTCACCTCAAGTGACCCTTAGGCAACACTATGTGCAATGTATGGATAGTGTTGGCAATCATGCACCTAGTTTGCCCTTTGGAACTTGGGGCTTGCCAAGTGCACTAGGCGATTAGCCAAATGCACACTTGGTTCGCCCAATTTTCCAGTAGGCTCACTATGTGGGTAGTCTACTAGGCGAGGTGGGGAGTCATTGGGTGACTCACCCATCCCATTGGGTGACCAAGGCTCCCCATCGCCAAAAGGTCCTTAGGTGAACAAGGTTTCTACCACTTTATCTTGCTAGTCAAAGCCCTTGATTTCACCCTGGGCATCTACCTTGCTCAAATACGTCCCAAAACAGCCCTCACATCCACCTAAAGTCATACTAACCCAAACGTCAAGGCTCTAGTTTATCCTATCATTTTCCGAGTCGTTACAAAGCCCCTCCGCTAATGCAATAGGGAAAGTTTCTAGAAGCAATCTCCCTATCTCATAATGATGTGCCCACATAGGTCTTTAGCTAGAGGATCCACCTTATAGCTATATATTTAGTTCTACCTTAGGCAACTAGGACACCTTCTTCGGTGTGGGGTTATACGACACCGGATTCCATGTAGCTCACATGGTCTATGTCGGTTGTGGCAACTTTTCCCGATATAAAAAAGATAATTAATGAGATATGAACTATACTATGACTTCTTGATGAGTTTACTTAGTAGGAGTGGGGGTATGGGACTTCACTCCCACATTGCACAAGTAGGCTTAGTAGGATGTCATGGGATGGTTCCCTTATATAAATGATAAGATTTTAATGCGTGCATGTAGATTGAATGGATAGTTGCTATGAATGACTTTCCTTATAATTCAAGTAATGTACATGACTATTTCTCTATTTGTGACTAGTGATTATAATGAGGTCTAAAGATAAAATGCATGACTAAGGTAGCTTCAAAGGAGTACTTAGTAGGGTTGGTATTATGGGATGCTAACCACACATTGCACAAGTGTTCCTTAGGTGTTACTAAGGTAATGGCTTTACATTGAAATGAGGATGAATGTAATTTTGGCTTGTGTTGTACATTGTAAATGAATGTTAGTTACCAATCATTGCACAAGTGTTTCTTAGGGATTGCTTATGTGATGATTACTTAATGATGAGATGATCTTGATATTTGACCTTGTATTACCTTATGATTGGAGGCTATGTATTGTGAAGATTGGGATTTGTATTATATTGATGTTGGAGACTATGCTTGTTATTATAATGATATCCTCATGTTATAATGAAATGTATTTGAGTTGCCTTATTGGTTTCATTCTCCAACTATTTCAAAGATGATGTTCAAAAA
This sequence comes from Solanum raphanifolium, assembly GCA_036250405.1. Taxonomy (NCBI): domain Eukaryota; kingdom Viridiplantae; phylum Streptophyta; class Magnoliopsida; order Solanales; family Solanaceae; genus Solanum; species Solanum raphanifolium. The sequence goes on along the minus strand of JAJOOE010000794.1, from coordinate 26,187 downwards.
TGGCATATAGCATGATTTCAAATGAAATGTCCCTTTTATGCATGTTTTAATGGTTTTGTGCACGGCTTCCATACTTAGTACTTTTAGTGCTAACCCCATCTTTCTACATTTTCTATAAGTGTAGACCTTGGAGATATTGGATTCCATCCTCGTTGCTAGGTTCATAGGAGATCAACAAGAAGAAGATTGGTGAGCCCTTATTGTATTCGAGGGCTTGACCATATGTCCTTAATTGTCTTTCCATTTTGTTTAGACTTTTGTTGTAAGGACAGTGTCCTTAAGATTGTATTTCAAGAGTTTGATTCCAAGTATAATAGATGGTTTGAGACATATTGTCATAAATTCTCTTTCATTTTATAGGAGACTTCGATTGTAAAGAAAAGTTTTAAATTTCATACTATTTTCCTATGCTTTAATGTTCATAAATACTATGAGGCTTGTATGTGACCCCTTCGGGGTCAAGTACGCCCTCTCGCATCTGGGGCTAGCCTTGGGTCGTGACAAGCTTACTCACTAATATCTAGCTATGTTCTAATAGTTGCAATTACCCATTTGTCTATATTAGCCTATAATCGAATAACATCCTAAGAACCCGTCTCATTATTGTTATTTCATATTGTTTGCTGCTGTTGTAGTTGATAATTTCAAACCAAAACCCCCATATGACATTCGTGTCATCCTCTGATTTGAATAATGTTTTTATTCGATAATTTTTATTCCTATGACTGATTTGACCATGTTCACACTTTCCTATTGAATCTTAAACACGTACCGCTCCCTGTGGAATTCGACCCTAACTCATTTAGTTGGGTTTTATACTAACTAGCAATCGTTGACACTTAGAATTGGATGAAGTTTCCTTGAAACGTTAATCAAAATAGCGCCACTGTCGGGGAGTGGTGTTGGTTGATGCTCTTTTGGTGAAGTTGAATTTTGTTCTTTTTAGTCATAGTTGAATCTACTTTTTTTTTTTAGTTTTGGCTTTCGTGTTGCTTGCTGAACAGAGAAAATGAGCATATCTTGTAGCAACGATGTCCCAATGGACCACCCTCCTTTGAGATTGATGATTCTTAGGGATAACATTCTAACTTTCAAGCAATTGGAGGGTGAGACTATCCATGAGTTGTGGCCAAGATCTAAGGCACTAGTGCAGCATTGCCCAACTCATGGAATTCCTGATAAGGTGCTACTGGAGTGCTTCTACAGAAGTCTTGGTCCTGAAAAATAGAAGAGTGGTTGACCAACTTTCTCTAGGTGGTGTAATACGACAACCCTATGAAACAACAACCCAACTTCTTGATCGCATGATTAAGACTAACAAGGAAACAAAAAAGGACCAAGAATTAGCCACATTGTTGAATCAGCTGGATCTCTTGGCCAAAAAGAACATGGAACTGGAAGTAATGTACAAGAAAAATGATAGGAACATTCCCCCTCACGAGCATAGAAGTCCCAAGGAGTATGAGGGTGGGTAGATAGAAGAGGTACTCTTACTCATTCATCACAAAGTCGAAGAACGTGACAGAGTGTTGAAAGAGAGAAAAGAGAATGTCTCGATGCTAAATCAAATAATTGCCTCTCATTCCATGTCGATTCATCTACTTGAGAACCAAATGGATCATACGTTGTCTCATCTCTACCTGAGACAAATAAAGGGGTTGCCTAGTAATCCGAGGGTAAAACACAAAAATAAAGTTTGCGTAGGGACTTGTGTCATGCCACAACATTAACTAAGGCGCTTCTTGGGAGAAAACCCAAGTTTTATTGCTTTCTTTTTGTTCTTAGAATAATCTTGTGTTGATTGTGTAGGTGAAAAAGTGGAATGCATTTGAAAAATGGTGATTGGCGAGCAAAATGTCCGGTCGGCGACTCGCCGAAGAGGTTGGCGAGCCCGACTTGGACCGTCGTTGGACTCAAGAAATTTTGAAATTAGAGTCTGTAAAACTCGACGGGCCAATGGACTAGTCGGCGGATCGCCGAACAGGTCGGTGTTCCCAACTTAATCCGTTATTTGGACCACCACATTAACTGGAGGTCCTGTAAAAGTCGGCGAGGTAAGTACCCACTCGGCGTGTCACCAAGTGGTTCGGCGAAGAGAATTAATGTCGCCAAAAGAGCGAGAACTTGACAGTTTTTAAAAGGCCAAAGGTTTCAAATTTCAATCTCTTTCACATTCCCGCACTTTATAACATCACAAAAGCACACTCGCACTATATTTCCCAAATTTTTGCGTTATTACTGCTTCCTAGTCGTCGATCTTGTGTTTGGAGTTGGAAATCTTTGCTGCCTAGCATTTCAAATTGTATATTCAGCATTAAAGGTTGGTTTTCCAAACCCCGAACTCGTATTTAGCGGTTATACTCATTTGCAATTGTATTGTTTGTGCTTGTTTGCCGATTTTTAATTTCAAAATCATGCCTTAATTGCCTAATTATTAATTTCTCGAGTTTCGTGCCTTAAAATTAATCAAATTCTTGTGGTTTGTGCTTAATTGTTGTTAGGTCTAGTCGAGTGAAGTATGAGTAACCCATATTTGTGCTAAATGACGTGCTTTGCCCAATGATGGAGCGGTTGATGTCATTCTTAAGGGCTAAAGTTGCCAAATGGCCAATTTTGGCCAAACTGGGAGAAGTCTGAGTACCCTAGTGGCATGGGTCTTATGGGTTTGAGTCTAATTAAATAAGTGATGTTTGTGTAATCAATGACACAACTTCCAATGCAAGTGTCTACGATCTTGCAATAGTATAATAACCCAACAAAGGGTTGGGGTCGAGTCCCAAAGGAGTGGTTTCGAGAATTAATAGAAAAATAAAATTTAGTTCTAACTAGTCGTAGCTAAAGACATTAACGATTAAAACATTCTAAATTAAAGGGGGACACAAAAGTGTCAAATATCAATTTGGGGATATTGTCACAAGTATAGCAAAAACAGTAGAAATAACAAAAAAATCTATGAGTGAGAGGGGATTCTTGGGAAGTGACCGGAATACGAATTAATCTAAATTGTTGGGTACATGCTTTCGATAGAGAATTTATAGAGTAATAGTGACTAGGCTAAGCTATACGTGGGAATAAATTCTCTCTCGAGCAACTTACCCCGTTTCAAATGGGTTCCTCTCGGACACCCACTTGCTGCATAAAGACCAGCCTACGCCTTACCCCACTCACTCTCTCGAGCTGAGTGTTAGGATATGGGACTAGGGTTCACTCTCTCGAGCTGAACCTTATGTCGACCCACTCCTTAGGCCATCAATCTAGTAGTCTTGGTTTTGCAACCTCTCTCTCAAGCAAGCCGAAAACACATAAATAAACTTGTATTTGCAACGACAAATTTGTTAAATTCATCTACAACTACTAGACGAAATCACCATTAAACTACATCTAATCTATCAGCAAGCAAGACCCAGAAACAATCTTAACCCATATTCACTAAATCACACCCCAAGAATTTGGGTTTTAAACCATATATCAAGAGATAGAAATTTATACCTAAATAAGCTTGCATTCAAGTGGGTATGAAGATTTAAGTCTTGTTACAGGCCAAGAATAAAGAATCCAAGAGACCCAAGTCCAAACCCTTTGGAGATGAAATCCTCTTCTTCTTCAAGTTTCCAAACCCCTCTCAAACTCAGAGCAAAAATTAAAAGTACTAAAATTATATTAATTGTTCTATATTGAAAATCTGATACTAAGCTATAACTCTCAACGAGTATTTATAGTTTTCAAAAATCTGTGTTGCAGCGGATCATTCGACGACATTAGTTGGAATCGTCGATCAACTCGGCGATTCGCCCTTTGGTGTAGTTCATCGCCGTCTTGCACTATCCTTCTGCATCGTCTTGCTCTGGGTCATTGGGTGGCATAGTACTGCTTCACGGAACTCCTCGGTGATGCGCCGACTGCTCCCTTTTTCCACCGACTTGATCCTTTCCTTCAGGTCTCAGCACACAGGAACAAAAGCCAAAGTGAAACCCTTCGGCGACTCGCCAAGTGGACTCGGCGATCCTCAGGCCTTCATTTCTTTGTTCTTTTCAGCCTTTTCGTTCCTTTTTGCGAAGTAGTGTCCATGGTTTCCTTCAAACTTCAAATACCTGAAACTTGAGGGTTTTCATCAGATATTGAGATAAAATAAGCATTTAAGGACACAATTTCTATTAAAATATAGCCCTAAATGAGTCCAATTTGTGGACTCATCAACACCCCCAACTTAAACTTTTGCTTGTCCTCAAGCAAACTCAAGTTCAACTGTTCAGAAAGGGTGTCTCAAACAGTGCTACACAAGACTCAATCATGAATGCACACAAGGTTCAATTTTCTTATGCAAAGATCAAATGTGCACTAGAAGATTCAAGTTGTGACTTACCATTATCAAAGAGTCTCATGCTCACAATACTTGCTTCAAATGCAAGTCCAAGCTCAACTATAGTGTTCAAACGCCCTCACAGAAAGGATGATTCCATATTCACACAATGGTTCACAGTTAAAAGCTTCGAAATCAGATGCAATGCTCACTCTCACAAGGAAGAACAGAATGCATGCTTTTACCCATAGGTTTGCCCATATTTTCCGATCAACATTTGTTTTAGCTCACTCAAAATAAAAAAGGTCTTTTTAAGGCTTCTAATGGGGCTGAGTGCAAAGGTATGGTCATTTAGGCTCAGTGAATTTCATCCTCATGAAATGTGGTGCTCAAAACACTTTCTTTGCTTTTCCTTCATCATTCTCTTTAATGCTCATAAGTCATCCTATTATTCACTTTCCATGGATTGTTTGGGACCCCCATTTCTTTTGTACTTTTATTCCACAACTTTCTTTTTCATTATGTTTCTTTTTCTTTCTCTCTTTTTTTTTATATATGGAGGGGTTCCATTTTTCTTAAAATCATGGATAAGAGGAGACTTTTCTTGCTTTACTTGACTTCCCCTTTTCGTTTTACCACACCCCCAACTTTGGCTTTTGGCCTAAGTTGGCAATTCAACTAACCACAATTCAAGAGGATTATAGGTAGTGCATAAAGAAAAGTTATGGTTTCATCAAGTTTCTTCCAAAGAAAGGTAAGGCTCAAGGGGTTTTCAAAAGAGGTTCACACACTCACAAGGTAGGACACAAAAAGAGGTATATGTCAAATTGGCTCACACTCTTAGAAGTTGCCTAAGATCATATCAAAAGATATCATCACTTAGTTAACCGGACCAACGGGGCAAATTCTAGGGTCTATCATGCATGGTTCAAAGTAAGCTCATCACATAAGGCATCGACACCAAAGTCAAAAAAGGTTTTACACATTCGCTAGTGTGCAACGGTCATCACAAGAGACTCGATTTGATAAATGGCTAATCACAACGAGATGCAAAGAGTTTACATATTGTCTATGCAACTTCATTTAGCCTCATCGTAGCCACACATTCATGTTCATTCGATTGAGAGCACTATTCAAGTCATTAGTATTGATCGGAATCGAGATCTAAATTTTGCAAAAGAGCAGCCACTTTCAACACACGAGAGGTGGCAAAAAATTTTGGAAAATATTTAAAATTTTTAAGAAGTGTCAAAATCGGGTCAAAATCATTTTTGTAATTCAAAACAAAAGGGAGCAATGAGCTCAAACATCCACAGAAAGCAATGTAAACACAATTTTAAACAGAACAGCCCAAATATATACAAAACACGAATCACAAATAGCACACAAAAGGTGAGCCTCACCCCACCACAAATAAAAGTAATTTGTCCTCAAATGCAATTAACACAGAATCCGAAAGGAAAAATAAAGAAGGATAGAAAGAGAGGTAAAGAGGGGATCCTGTCTAAATAGTCGCTCCATCTGTCTGGGCATTAGTTCCCGGAGTGACTTCCAGAAGGAACAACTCCATTGGATCTAGCAGCAGGAGCCTTTGCCAAGAAAGCTTGCATAGCAGCGTCTATCATGATTTCTTCAGTTTCGGCTATGTCATCCGTTGTAGCTCCCTCAAACATCTCTTCGTCAGTCTCTTCCTCGGAGTCAAGATCGGCTTTCTGTTTTGCTCTATCTCTATGTCTAGTGGTGGTCTGAGGCATCTCAGGCATGTCTGGAATCTCCTTTGCTCCAAAGATCATGGACACATCGGTGAACTTCAGGTTGTTTACATCTTCTCGCAGCTTAGCAATGGCAGTTTTTAAAGCTGTCACCTCATTTGTGGCCCTTTGGTTGTTTCACACACTACTATCCTGGCCTCTAGGGCATTAATAATAGTGATCAGAGGTGTCACAGCATCAGCTAGGGTAATCTGGACCATACTTGGAACAGAGGCCTCTAGATTGGCAAACCTACGGTCGGCAGAAAGAGCAAGTTGTCCCATCTAGAGTAGGGAAGCCGTGGTAAGTGGAGGCCGGGAATAGCAACAACAACATTACGTCTGGGAGACCTTGCAGCAGAGGAAGAATCTGGATGTGCCTCTACAGGTGATGATTTTGTGTTTCCTAACTCCACCAATTTTGCCTTCTTTCTTTCTGCTTGATCCTTAAGGTACTCGGCTTCGATCCTCCGAATATCAGTAGAGGTTGTGGGCATCATTTCCCCATCTTTCTTGGCATCCTGAGGTACCCGAGCTTGTTTGCACAATGTTGTGATCAATACTGGAATGGAAGTGAGGTCTGGCTCTGCCTTGCACACATAAGTATCTCTAAAGCGATGATTTCTCCCAAGTCTATCCCTGTTTCCTCTATGATGCAACCCAGGCAAGATGCCTTGGCAAGACGAAGAATCGACTCATTCTGGGATGGCATGATTGTGCTGCTGAGAAAACCAAACCAGAACCTTGCTTCTATGTTTAGTTCTTTCTTTTCAATCGAAGCTCATTTCGCCAACCATTTCGGAGTCTTGTCTGAAATTAGTGGGGCTAACTACTTTTTCATCTCATCCAGTTTCTTTATTCTGATCAAGTGCTGACAGTGATCTCCAATATTCGTGGACATGCCCAAGACCACGTTAATCGCCTCACTATCACACTTCACTCTCCTGCCTCTAACAACCACATAGTCTACTTCTTTGAAGGTTGTTGCTAGTTGCTTTTTCTGGGGTATTAGTGCACTATATGCACTATAGAACTCTCTTACCCAGTTTGCAATATAAGGGCCGTGGGGATTGGTGAAAATTTGGAACTTATGGTATCTCAGGCATTCCATTATCTCTGGGTGTCTATTTATAACCCCGTCTATGGACAGCCACTTTTCCTCCAGAATTGTCCTCAGTCCCTCAGCTTTTACTTGATTTGTCGACTTAGGCCGACGACCCTGTACTAGAGGCGCTAATACCATTGCTTGCTCTGGAACTGGAGATGTGGGAGTGGTAGGCTAGGTATTCCTGATCCTGGATGGATCATTCAGCTTCTTAGTTCGCCTCTCAGCCCTCTGTGCTATTAACAGATCATCCTCATCAGAACTAACATCTTCACTTTCAGATTGGTTGGGGTCAATTCTGTAAAAGACAACACTGTCAGTGCTTGCATCTGATAGGTCAAGGATCTTATCCTTGCCCTTGCCTCTCCCCCCAACTGTGGAAAGTTTAGCAATCTTGCTTCTGGATGCAGCTGCATCTTCGTTGATTTTAATCCCTTTTGTTTTACCTTGGCATGACTTGCTTTCTCTTGCAACTTTAGTTCTAGTCATTTCTATAAAGAATTTGGAAAGAAGTTAGAACAACTAAATCAAATTCATAGGGACACGATTGTAGACTATCTCGCCAAATAGATCGGCGAATCACCTAATTACTTTAGCGAGCAGTGCTTTGTCCGCTAAAAGTTACAGTGCAATAACGGAAAGGGGTGCAGACAAGGGGCAATCGAGGATACTTTCAGCGATTCGCCGAATGCTTTTGGCGATCTGAGATTTCTCACCAAAAGCTACAGAATCTGTCTCAAGTAGCATGAAATTAAAGGTGAGATGGGGTCAATAGGCGAACTGCTGAGTGATTTGGTGAGCTCGACCTGGCTCGCCAATCGGCCCATCGTGTCTATTTCCCATCTATCTTCTCGATTTTCAACCCGCAACCCCCGAAAACAAAATCAAAACATGTACTAGATCAATCAAGCTTACAGTTTTTCTCTTTGCTCAACTTAAACAGTATGCAGGAGCACCTCATAAAATTCCATTCATGCTAAATCATCAGAACGGGATTCCAACATTTAAAGCAAAAGGGTTGGATTAGCAAATCAAAAGAGGCACTTGAATAGTCTAAAGTTGTCATAAAGGCATAGTACACAACATGGAATAAAATTTCTTGCAATGAGAGTATAATTATCACAATAAAATGCAGGATTTTGAGGACTAACCTTTTAGGCAGATCAATTCAAGACTGTGATGCTAGGTAGCCGATTAGTACAAATCTAGGCACTACTAAATCAGCTAAAATACTCAAGAGATACGAAATTTTTTTAAAATACTAAGTAGGTGCGATTTTGTGAAAATTGAGAGTGAGAGAATGTGAAAAAGGTTGAAAGTCAAAACCCGTGGCCTTATAAAAACCATTCAGATTTCACTTATTCGGCAACATTAGTTGCTTTCGATCCGCTAGTCGGCGATTCACCGAGTGTCTATCTAACTCGCTGAGTTTTACAAGACCTTCAGTTAAGGTGAGGATCCAAACGGCGGTCTTTGTCAAGGTCGCCGATCTAGTTGGCGATTCGCGAATTGAACTTGTGTGATTCATCTTGTATCTTTCACAAACTTTTCATGCCCAATCCTACAAAATCAAGACACCTTTATTTCAATAATAACATACTACAAGCATTTAAGGGTTTTGGGTTGCCTCCCAAATAGTGCTTTATTTAACGTCGTGGCATGACGTAAATCAGTACTCAAACTCCATTTTTGGGGTTAGCCTTGGTATCACTAGGCAATCCCCCATTTTATTTCGAGTGGAGATTGGGCGACGCATAACCCATGAGGTTCTCTAGCAGCTAGACAACTCTAGAATGAGACCAAATCATCCGCTTCATTCCTTCAATGTCTTCCTTCATTTCTTTCAGCTCTCTATCTTGCTCAGTCACCTTCTGGAGAATGATTGAGAGCATTCCCTCAAGACTTGTAACCTTATTGTCCTTGAGACTTCTTCGCTCATGAGGAGGGATGTATTTATCCTTCCTCTTACACTGGACCTCGATCTTCACCATCTTTTTGGCCAACTCATCCATATGAGTCATTAGGGCGGCCAACATGAAATCCTTTTCTACTTTTTGATTCATTTCAGCCATTTGATTAAGCAGTTGAGCTGCTATCACATATGGTTGTTTCGCGATGCCTCTCGAAATGAGTTGGTCAATGAACCTCTTGTTTCCAGGACCAAGACTTCTGTAGAAACAGTCAAGGAGAGCTATGTCATGATTTGGGCATTGATTAATCAGTTAATTAAACCTTGCCTATGATTTGTGGATCCGTTCACCCTCCACTTGTTTGAAGGTGAGAATACGATCCCGGAACATCATTACCTCTAATGGGGGAAACTCCATTGACTCCCGAGTATAGCTCGCCAAGCTCACTTCCGCTGATTGGATACAAACAAAACTAAAGATTAAGTGAGTAAACTACAACTAAGAAGAACAAAAATTCTACTAATCTAAGAATTCTCAAGTAACACCACTCCCTGGCAGCGGCGCCATTTTGATGTTTGCGTAATCAACGACACAACTTCCAATGCAAGTCTCTACGATCGTGCAATAGTATAACAACCCAACCAAGGGTTGGGGTAGAGTCCCAAGGGAGTGGTTTCGAGAATTAATAGAAAAATAAAATTTAGCTATAACTAGTCGTAGCTAAAGACATTAACGATTAAAAACATTGTAAATTAAAGGGGGACACAAAAGTGTTAAATATCATTTGGGGGTTTTGTCACAAGTATAGCAAAAACAGCAGAAATAACAAAAAAAATCTATGACTAATAGGGGATTCTTGGGATGTGACCGGAATACGGATTAATCTAAATTGTTGGGTACATACTTTCGATAGAGAATTTATAGAGTAATAGTGACTAGGCTAAGTTATACGTGGGAATAAATTATATCTCGAGCAACTTACCCGTTTCAAATGGGTTCCTCTCGGACACCCACTTGCTGCATGAAGACCATCATACGCCTTACCCCACTCACTCTCTCGAGCTGAGTGTTAGGATATGGGACTAGAGTTCACTCTCTCGAGCTGAACATCATGTCGATCCACTCCTTAGGCCATCAATATAGTAGTCTTGGTTTTGCGACCTCTCTCTCAACTAAGCTGAAAACACATAAATAAACTTGTATTTGCAACTACAAATTTGTTAAATTCATCCACAACTACTAGACGAAATCACCATTAAAATACATCTAATCTATCAGCAAGCAAGACCCAAAAACAATCTTAACCCATATTCGCTAAATCACACCCCAAGAATTGGGGTATTTAGCCACACATCAAGATATAGAAATTTATACCTAAATAAGCTTGCATTCAAGTGGGTATGAAGATTTAAGTCTTGTTACAGGCCAAGAATGAAGAATCCAAGAGACCCAAGTCCAAACCCTTGGAGATGAAATCCTCTTCTTCTTCAAGTTTTCAAAACCCTCTCAAACTCAGAGCAAAAATAAAAAGTACTAAAATAATATTAATTGTTCTATATTGAAAATCTAATACTAAGCTATAACTCTCAACGAGTCTTTATAGTTTTCAAAAATATGTGCTGCAGCAGATCATTCGGCGACATTAGTCGGAATCACCGATCACCTCAGCGATTCACCCTTTGGTGTAGTTCATCCCCGTCTTGCACCATCCTTCGACATCGTCGTGCTCTAGGTCATTGGGCGACATAGTACCACTTCGCGGATTTCCTCGGCGATGCGCCGACTGCTCTCTTTTTCCGTCGACTTGATCCTTTCCTTCAGGGCTCAGTACACTAGAACAAAAGGCAAAGTGAGACCCTTCAGCGACTCGCCAAGTGGACTCAGCGATCCTCTATCTTTCATTTCTTTGTTCTTTTCAGCCTTTTTGTTCTTTTTTGCAAACTAGTGTTCATGCTTTCCTTCAAACTTCAAATACCTAAAACTTGAGAGTTTTCACCAGATATTGAGATAAAATAAGCATTTAAGGACATAATTTCTATTAAAATATAGCCCTAAATCTCATCAATAAGTGTATGCTTTAATTTTGTTCTCGGGGGCTGCAGGGTTGATTTTGGAAGTCAGGGTAGAAAGTAGGCACGTTGGGCATTTTGGAGAGCTGGGTCGAGCTCGTCGGGCCGCTTGGTGGTTCGCCGAATCTCCCTTGATCGCCTTTAATTTCATACTATTGTTAAAGCTTGGTTCTGTAACTTTTGGCGAGAAGCTTGAGTTCACCGAATGCACTCGGCGACTCATCGAATGTCTTCTTTGATCACCCTTTCTTTGCCCCTAGCCCCTAAAATACAGTGTAACTTTTGGCAGGCTAGAATGTGCTCGCCGAATGAGGTCACTGATTCACCGAAATGCCTTTCCCATCGCCGACAAGCCATTTTTCTGGAAAATATTTGAGCCAATCCTTTCGGTGAGCCCAACCTAGCTCGCCAAAGTGATTCGGCGACTCACCAATCGGTTCGGCGAGTCTGTCTGCAATATGTTTTTTGTGATTTTTCTTGAAATGTTTCTAACTTTCTACGATGTTTTTGCAGAGATGGCTAGAACCAATTTGGACATGCCACCCCACAAAAGAGCAAGGGGCATAGTCATCAATGAGGGGGCAGTTACCCCTTCCAAAAAGGAAAGAAAAGAACCTCCAAATAGAGGAAAAGGCAAGGGAAAGAAGCCTGTATATGAGGTCCCGGAGCACAACTCCGGCAGCAAGGAGAATCCTTTGACTCCCAAGCTGCATTTTCTGAGCCGGATGATGACCAGGCTCTACAGTCCCGGCGGGCAAATATTTGTGCTAGGTCTCGCCCAGATGCATCGAGAGTTCTAGAGGCCACCCCTCCTACATGGGTCTGGGAATTCGACACAGCATACGGTGACTTTGTACCTAAGAGTAAGAAAAAGGCCAGTGCTTTCAGACCAGTAAAGTCTGTCATGGTCTGAGGGAAGGAAGTAGGGTGCAACAGCAATCATATTAATATTGTACTAGACAGGGCTATAGGTTTTGCACATGTATATGAGGGTTTGGCCAATGCACAGTCCTTGGATGACTTAAAGGGATGGCCCTCACCCTTGATTTCTGATACCACCCCGAGGTAAATTGAGGCAGGAGCTCCTATCGAGAAGAAGGACCTGAATATTGCCGCTCGGAACTGGTTCGGGTTCATCAGCAACTCTGTCATGCCTTCGCAGAATGAGTCCATCTTTCGCCACCCAAAGACGGCCTGTCTTGGATCCATAATAGCCATGAAGATGCTCAACTTGGGATTGATTATTGAGCATGAGATGGCCATGAGGGCAAAACAGCATCAAACATCCCTTCCCTTCCCAGTCTTGATTATAGAGTTGTGTCGGCGTGCTGGAGTTCCCTATGATGAGAAGAGGGATATTGAGGTCACTCATATATCCTTCACGGACATCTGGCATATAGAGGCCGAGTACACCCGAGAGGAAGCAGACAGGAGGAGAGCAGCTCTGATGGATGCATCCCAGAGGTAGATGTTGATTCTATACCTGCAAAGGCATCCTTGACTACTCAGGCCTCCGAGCCTTCAGATACTTCCACTTCCTCCCAGACTCCTGGTGCTTCTACTGCTTCCCAGCCCCCCAGGATTACTCAGGCTATGATCCTGAAGATGGGGCACTTATCCCATTCTGCAGATGTGAGGGCTACCTGATTGGAGGTTGATGCACTGTGGATGATTGAGAGTGCTATCCTAGCTGCACTAACACCCCTCCGAGCATCTATTGACACTCTCACTATGAGAGTAGAGACTTGTGTGAGTCAATAGGGGGTCACTTCAGAGGTGATGACTTTGAAAGCCGAGGTTGCGGATTTGAGGAAGGATGTGGACTACTTGAAGTCCACTGACTTCACTTCACTATTGGAGGCAGCAGATGATGTGGATGTCCCGGCTTCTTCTGAGATTCCTTTGGCCACCATCGGAGACGTGCCGATGGATGATGTGGCAGCTGATGAGTCGGAGGTAGAGACCGAAGAGGAGCAGATAGAAGTTCCAGAGGAGACCATCTATGGAGACCTGCCTGACCTTGAGGAGATGATTGTACAGTCGGTGATTTAGAAATCGCTGACCGAGACGTCCATGGCATGCCCTACTGGATCGAGTGTTGTTGATGCTACACTGGGCACTGATGCCCCGACAGATGGAGCGACTGTGTAGACATGACTTTTCTTTACCTCCCTCTCTGTCACTTTATGGATTTTTGGTATTTTGTTGCATTCGATGACAAATTGATTTTTATATGTGGTGGGATGAGGTATCCATACCTACCTCTTGTTATTATTATTTTTGTATATATTAGGTTTTTGCTGTAAATTGTGTTTTGACACTATTTTGTGGATGTTTGAGCTTTTGGCTACGTATTTTGAATACAAATGGTTTTTGACCCTTCTAAAAAAAATTACCACCTCTTGTTGTGTTTGAATGTGACTGTTCTTGTGCAAATTTGAGTATCGGTTATGATCAATACCGATGAATTGAATAATGCTCTTAATCTAACAAAAATGAATGTGCGGCTACGATGAGGCCAAATAAAGTTGCATAGACAATATGTGAACTTTTTGCACCTCGTTGTGCCTATCCAGTTATCCAATGAGTCTTTTGTGATGAACATTTCACACTAGCGAAAGTGTAGAGTCTTGTTTGATATTGGTGTCAATGCCTTGTGTGATGAGCCTGCCGTGAACCTTGTGTGATAACACCTAGAATTTGCCCCGTTGGCCCGGTTGACTAAGTGATGCAAGCTCTTGAAATGATCTTAGGCAACAATTTTGAAGAGTGAAAAAATTTGACATTATACCTCTTTTGTGGCAAACCTTGTGAGCGTGTGAACTTTGCTTGAACACCTTTTGAGCCTTATCCTTTTCTTGGAAGAAACTTGATGAAATTGTAACCCTTCTTTATCCATTCACATATAATGCTCATGAAGTGTGGTTTGTTTGAATAGCCAACTTAGGCCAAAAGCCTAAGTTGGGGGTGTGGTGAAAAGAGAAGGTAAATCAAGAAGTGCAAAGAAGTCCCCCTTGATCCATGGTTTTGAGAAAGATGGAACCCCTCCATACAAAAAAAGGAGAAAGAGAAAATAAGAATGAAAAAGAAAAAGAACGAAAAAGATGAGAAATAAAGTTGTGAAAGTGCAAAAGAAATAGGGTGTCCGGTATTCCATGAGAAGTGAATAATGCGGTGAATTTTGAACATGAGTGAAAGTGTTGAAGAAAAGGAAAAGAGAGTGTTGTTCATACTACATTTCATGAGGATAACAGCCATTAAGCCTAAATGACCATATATTTACACTCAGCCCTGTTACAAGCCTTGAAAAGACTTTTTTTATCTTGAGTGAGCTGAAACGAATGTTGACTAGAAATTAAGGGCAAACCTATGGGTGAAGTCATGCATGTGTTCATCTCTGTGAGTGTGAGAGTCATATATGATTCCGGAGCTCTAAATTGTTGAAGAATAGTGTGTGAATATGGAATCATTCTTTGTGTGAGGGTATTTGAGTACCTTTGTTGAGCTTGAACTTGCATTTGAAGCAAGTATTGTGAACTTGAGAATCTTTGGTAATGGTGAGTCACAACTTGAACCTTTGAATGCATAATTAATCCTTGCATGAGTAAGTTGAGTCTTGTAGTGTGCATTTATGATTGAGTCTTGCGTAGCACTATTTGAGACATCCTTTTTGAACTGCTGAATTGAGTTTTACTTGACGGAAAACAAAAGTTTAAGTTGGGGGTGTTGATGAGTCTGAGATTTGGACTCATTTAGGGCTCTATTTACAATGATTTAGTATCCTCAAATGCTTATTTTGTGCCAATAACTGATGTAAAACCCTTGATTTCCAGGTATATGGATTGAGGAACAAAGCAAGGACACTAATTTGCAAAAAGGAATGAAGTGAGCTGAAAGAATGAAGAGATTCAAGCCTGGTGATCGCCAAGTCCACTTGGCAAGTGGCTGAATGGCTATTTGACCGCCTAAAGTTCCAGTGTGCCAAGCCTTGAAGGAAAGAACCAAGTTGGCGAGAGAAAGGAGCAGTCGGCAGATCGTTGAGTGGTTCCGCGATGCAGTGTTGGATCGTCCAAAGTTACAGACCTTAAGGATGCTGAAGGCCAAGGTGGAAGGGCGATGGAAGTGACCAATGGGGGCGGATTGCTGAGTGGATTGGCGAGCCCGACTTACTGCATCAAGTGGCTCTTCACAGCACATTTTTGGCGACTATAAATACATTTTTGAACATTTAGTTTAGTATCATTATTCATTTGAACAGTATCTGATATCATAATTTTTTAGTCTATTATTAAGTTTTGAACTGAGAGACAAGTTTTCTCTAGTTTTTCCTTTGCATTGAAGAATTGAAGATTTTCACTTTTGAGAAATTGGAAGTGGGTCTTTGAGATTCTTCAACTTGGATCATTGTAAAGACGAAATCAATCTTACCCAGTTGATGGAAACTCAATTTGGTAACGATTTTTATCTATTTATAATGTCTAGCTAAATCCCCAATTCTTGGGTGTGATTATGTGATTATGGGCTGATTTAGTTTATGGGTATTGCTAATTGTTAGTTTAAATGATGTTTAGAAGTGAGTTCAATCATTAATTGTGGTTTAATTTAAGAATTGTATTTGCAAATGCAGTTCTACCCTTGTGTTTTTGGCTTGTTCGAGAGAGAGGTTTTAAAACTAAGATTATTGATTGATGGTCTGTGCATGTATTGGGTTGTCATGAGTTCAGCTCGAGAGAGTGAATCCTAAACCAAATTCCACACATTCAGCTCGAGAGAGTGAATGGACTAAGGTGTGGGCAGTTCTTATTTTGCATGCTTGTTGATGTTCGAGAGAAATCGACTTGATTCGGGGTAAATTGTTTGAGAGAAAGTTTACCTTCTATATAGTCTAGCTTATTCACTAATATCTAGCTATTTTCTAATAGTTGCAATTATCCATTTGTCTATATTAGCCTATAATCGAATCACATCCCAAGAACCCGTCTCATTATTGTTATTTCGTATTATTTGCTGCTGATGTAGTTGATAATTTCAAACCAAAACCCCCCATTTGACATTCCTGTCACCCCCTGATTTGAATAATGTTTTTAGTCGATAATTTCTATTCCTATGACTGATTTGACCATGTTCACACTTTCCTATTGAATCTTAAACATGTACCGCTCCCTGTGGGATTCGACCCCAACTCATTTAGTTGGGTTTTATACTGACTAGCGATTGTTGACACTTAGAATTGGATGAAGTGTCCTTGAAACATTGATCATGTTTGAGGTCTCTTTTGACCCTAGATCACCTTCAATACCCTTCAAGTAGGACATCACTCGATTCAAGCTCATATACTTACGACGAATAATTTAGATTTTAAGAGTAGAGTTGTGAGCTGTTACAGAGTGTTACGGGTCTGAGCTTAGAAATTTTTGGAGTGCTACAATCTCGCTCGCCTCTCTCCTTCTCTCAATCTCGCACTCCTTTCTCATCCTAATATGTATTCATTTTGATAGATATTAGTTTGTATTTGTATTTCTTTCTCCCAAATTTATGAAAAAATACAGCAATACAAATGCGTAGAAAACCAAAGTGTAGGTGTGAATTGTAATTATTGAAACTGTAGCTAAGGAGTCCTATTTAAGGCCTAATATTTTATTAACATTTTTCCTTATTCTTCATCTTTTATCTCTTTTGTGGGTCAACTATTTGTCTTCTTTGATCTGATTTTGTAGGAGAAAAATCTATAAGGAAGATTGTTAGACATTCTTGCGTGGTTCAATTTTACGAGGTAAAATTATTTGATGGGTCTAATATAGTTATCGTTTTTTCTCTGTTACAATTATACATTCAATATTTTTTTAAAAAAATTGATAATATGAATCATGATTTTTAGAAAAATAGGTTTGATTTTTTCTCTTTGCTTCTCTTCATAGTTTATAGAGAATTTTCTTTCTTCTCTTTGTAGTTTTTGGAGCATTAGAATATGTTATGTTGATAACAAAAACCTTCTTTCATCTTTAATTCATAATTAAACATTCTTTAAAGTTTTTATTTGATTATTAACTTCATTTTTATATATTTTTTGTTGTTGGTGTAAGGTTAACTTATTTTATTTTCAAGTCACGATATTTTGGAAAATAGAAGCTGAAAAGGAAGCCGATATATACATGTATGCTACTCAATAAAGCATGTATATATAATTTTATAGTCATGTAAATCAACTTTTAATGACTATTATGATAGAACACGAAGATGTAAAGTTAATTCATAATTTTTAAAATATCGTATAATTCATAAAAAAAAAAAAAGTTGTTTATTCATATGTAACTTTGTAGTCTTCATATTTTTAGTTTTTTTTATTATCCATATTAGAAGTTTTCAAGTTTTTGAGATATTCAGAGATCATTGTTACGATATGCTGGGTCAGAAATTGAAATACAAAAGTATTTGGTTAGGACAAAAATGATTTAGTAAAGTTGTTCTCTCTCAATTTATTTTCTTTACCAACATAAAAATTATCTAGATAAAAGAAAAGTGATGTAGCACCTCTCTTTGGTCAAGAATCCTATTTATCTTCTTTTTCCCCTCTTTTTTTGACAATTTTCCTGTTTATTTATTTCTTATTATTGTACAAAAATAAATGT
This sequence comes from Solanum raphanifolium, assembly GCA_036250405.1. NCBI lineage: Eukaryota > Viridiplantae > Streptophyta > Magnoliopsida > Solanales > Solanaceae > Solanum > Solanum raphanifolium. The sequence goes on along the minus strand of JAJOOE010000794.1, from coordinate 8,424 downwards.
ATCAATTACTACTCCTTCATTGATTAATATTTTTTAATATAAAATTTTAAGTGTCGTTATTTCCATACTTTGATGACTTTTGATGATCATCACTCCTAAACTTTAAATTTCATTATTTATTTTGCACAATAACAAATTTATGTTAAAAGTGTCAAAAAGATCATTTATATAAATTAATTTTCTTTTTAACAACATAAATGGAGTGTAGATAAGGATAACAAGAGTCATATTTTATCTTTTTTCTTTTTACCATAATAATTTTGAATATATGATTAATTTGTATTAAATTTCTTATTGTTGAAAGCAAATAAAAATTTCGTTTATTTTTTCCACATCAAAGAAGGAGTTATCCTTTGGAGAGTTATTACTGCAATTTATTTATAATAATTATCAATATAATATGGGAAAAGGGTCTGAAAAATACTCTAACTTTGGCCGAAATTGCTGTTACGATACCAAACTTTATGGCGGACCTTTTACCTCCCTGCACTATTTAATAGTGTATTTTAAAGGTATATATGTGCCCGCGTGGACACGTTACTATTCATAATGATGCAATATTTATGATGTCCATGTGGGCACATATATACCTTTAAAATACACTATTAAATAGTGCAGGGGGTAAAAGGTCATTTCCAAAGTTCGGTATTGCCACAACAATTTCGATCAAAGTTCGGATATATTTTAGACATTTTTCTCATATAGTATTATAATAATAGAAAATAATTGTATTTATATTGTCAAACTTTTTATTGTCCTATCTTCAACGTTGTATAGAGGTATTCTTTTTTTTAAATCATTTCTTTTTCGCTCTTTGATAATCTCTATATGATTGAAGTAGGTAAGTATCACACCAAGTCACTAAATAATATCACGACTTATCTTTTATATCTCATTTTATGTTATGTGTTTACTTTTTTAATTTTTTATTGTAAAAGTATAACCTCAACCGTAATGTTGCACTATCGCAACTTAATTATCTCTTCTCACAATTCTCTCTACAAGAATGAGAGTTTAAATACAAAACAATTAGTATTAATGGATTTTATGGGACACAAATTGCATTAGATGAGTATCTGTGCGAGGATCGAATATCGAGAAAAATAATTCGCTCTAACTTTTGAATTTCATGCATAACTATCACGATCCAAAGTACACCCTAGACATGACATGACGTATAAGACCCTGAAAGACCCTACACAAGCCAATTGACATGAATACAACACAATATAATAGACAAAAGTAGAATTACACAAAACCTCTTATATCATAAAGAGAAGTTTGAATCATAAGAGCGGAAATTTATTTAGTATGGACAAGCCTTTCTAAACATCAATAAAGTGGTTGAGACGTAACTCATACACTGCATACAAAGTCTCAAAAGTAAATGACATCAACAAGAAAAGTCTTCATGGTGTTGCCCTCGAAGTATGAGGACTCACCAATCCAAGCAATAAGTAGCAATTTGTATCTAGCCATGAGCGAGAGAAGAGAAATCGTTGAACCCTACATTATAAGACAATGTAGGAACAAGTATGCATTAGTACATGAAATTCACTAAGTATGAGGGATAGACATAAGAATATGAAACATGATCAAATAGAGACATAAAAGAAAGCATGATATGCATGACCAAGCTAAACATAGTAATTTAAAGAAGAATCATAAATCATGAACATGGTCAATGGATCTTAAAATCGTAATGAAAACTTCATAAAACCTTTGAAAGCAACTTAGTTCGTTTTGTAGGATATTTACCGTTAATCAACATATACCATGTGAGCTATAACATGTAATTCAATGTCTTGCTCCCACACCAAAAAGAGATGTCCTACTTGTCAAGGTAAGGACCATGAACTTCTAGCTTAGGTGGATCCACTAGGTATGTCTTTCTAATACAATCCTATGGAGGCACGTAGTTAGGGACAAGTTGATTGCTACTAAAGACCCGACATCTACTAATGGGAGAGCCTCCATTTCAGTGTCCTCTCGGTGCTAAGTAAAAATCTCAACGGAATAGTCATATTCATAAACATATAATCATACACGGAAAAGCACAATTAAGTCACTAATCCAAGATTAGGTCATCATAGAGTAGCTCCATAAATCACGATTCATACATGTGTAAGAAAATTTGTCATCAATAATAATTTCTTAATATGTGAGAAGACCTTTGATAATTCATGCATATGTGAGAAAACCTTTCACAATTTCATTGATGCTTATCTTAAAAGCAACCTTAGTTCATAAAACATTCTCTTCATAAATCATGCATAGTTTTCATAAATCGTCATTCACAAGTTCATTGCTTTCTTCATAAACTCATAAAATTATAGTCAAAATCATGGATAATGCATGGGTCCATATGAAATCAATTGAAAAGCATGTGATTTAATCAACTCATTCATAATAAGATTAATATCAAACAATTGAATCATAATAAATAGGACCCATGGAGAATTAGATGAAACCCTAATCAAACTTGATCAAATTGACTTAGAAACTTGGAAATATTTTGGGACCCAATGGATGAATTGAATCCATTGGTGAATTCCCACATACCTTGATAAAAAAACTTGAAAGCAATGGAGGAAAAAGGAGACTTGAAGCTTGAACCTAGATTTCTTCTTTGAAGCTTGAGAGAGTTTGTAGAGGATGAACTTGGATGGGAATTGAGGATATGAGAGAATGAAAAGGTTTTTGGGTAGAATTAGGAGTTGAAAGGTAGTTATAGGTCTTAGAATAGGGTCTAAACGGCATAGTATATGTATTAAATACATAGGAAAAGACTCAAATACCCTTAAGAATAACTGTTGGATAACTTTTACGGTTTGGACCTACAGTCTGTAGAACTTTCTACGGTCCATACTGGGCAATCGTCGAACCAACTTTAGAAACTCAAATTCATTCAATTCCCACGAAACCATTTCTACGAATCATCGCTTGGTCTACGGTCCATAGACCTCTTCCGTAGAACCAAACTTCTAGTCCAAAATTTCACTAAGTCTAGAACCCTTCGTAACCCCCTTCTACAACTAATCAAATCCTTCCGTAGGTTGGAGGTCTTAAATAAAATATGTGAATCCTTTATTCGAAAGTCATCTACGACTTGTCCAAATCTCTACAGTTCATCCTGTCAAGTCGAAGGTCAAACTTTAGAAACTTGAAATTTTCCAAAACTCATACAAGGTTTTACGATTCCCTTTCTACGGTCCGTAGGTCAATCTCGTAGACCACTGCATCAATGTAAAAACGACACTTTTCCTCTTTCAACGTGACCTTCCAATTTTTGAGTTGTTAGAATAACTATGTTGGAATATGATACAAACGTTTTTCTTTCTTACCATGATTTACCACAAATGTATCTTTATTTATTTATTTTTATCATTGTGTCATTTATACAAAAAGAAACTCACATAATTTATGATCGAGTAGATTTAGTATTGTTGGTTGAACCAATAATATTGCTATAGAAATCATTGAATTTAGTATGAAACTATGAATCAACGTTTATGTTTTTGTCTTATTTATTAGTATGAGAATTTCTTTTTAGCAATTTTTTTGAATAAGTAATATCAAAATCGTATCTTAATTTATGTTTTTTTATTAAACTATTTATCAAGTAGTGACATTAATTATTTTAAAATGTATTTAATCTTTTTTATAACCCCGTAAAACACGGACAAGTACATTAGTTTTTTTTTTTTTTTAACCCTCCCCTAGGAGCTCCCACCCCTTTTGCTCCCTTGGTGACTCGAACTCACAACCTTTGGGTTGGAACTGAGGGGTGCTTACCATCCGAGCAACAAGTACATTAGTTATTCATAATGGGGATGATTAATAAGTTATTCATCTAGCACATGGATATACATATTATTAACAACGTTTTTGCCTTTTAATTTAGTATTGGATTGAGTGTTTTAGTAAAAAGTACTGTATTGAGCAATAGAATGAAAATTTTAATATACATTCATATGGATTAATAACAACGTAACAACATACAATGCAAATATATTGAATATTAACTATAACGTAGAGTGATGCGATTATTTCCAACTTCTCATCTTCAATTTATTTATAGGTCAAGACTTTCTAGGAGGAAAAATATATAACTATAAAGTTAAAGCAAATTTAAAGAAGCGTTTATGACCTACAATGAAGTAGTTAAAGAAAAAAAATTTAAAGCATATTCAATCTTATAAATCAAATCAAATTATATTCTCTACTCTTTTCTATTAATTGTTTTTAAATTTTATTAATATAAATTCTTGGATATCATGAGAATGACTCTTTCAATGTAACAACATATTAACAAAGTGTAAAAGTTGTTGGGGGTGCGTAAAACCCGAAAAAAGGATTTGTTCAACATGTAAATTTGCTGCATTATGTCCATAAGAGGTGGATCTACACATAAGCAATGAATTTATTTAAAATTTCCGTAATAATTTTTTCATCTATATGTAAATCACCATTTAACCTTTTGCATATAAGTTTTGTTTCAATTATTGCATTATTTTTGGGTCATTTTTAAAAAAGAAAGAAATTCGAAAATGAATGACACTGATGTATCAAAACAAATACAGCAAATGGTCAGATTCATTCGGCAGGAAGCCGAAGAGAAGGCCAATGAGATTTCTGTCTCCGCTGAGGAGGTTTACTTCTCGTCTTTTTATTTATTAATCTTTTTATATATTTGTGTAAGATTCATTTATATAATCTATAGTTCAAGTTGTTGGAAAACTTAATGTAAGCATCCAAAAAACATACTGCTTACATGAATAATATATAACACATCATCGGACTATATTGTTAATTAGAGTTATGTGATGTAAAGTTCAATGAAAATGAATAATCTTATGCTTATACGTTTTCACAAGGGGCGTATTAATAAAATTAGTGGCCTAAAGCACGTGCACAAAAATATTATTAATTTTGAATTCTTTTTTTAGTTTTGTATACAATTTGTTTTTAGTACATATTCTTAAAAGACATTAAACGTATAAATTCACATAATAATATTATTGTTTATAAGAGTAAGGATTAGCTCTAGTCAATAAGAGGTTAGAGATTTGTTTGCAATAGATATGTTGGATGTTGGATGTTGATGTAAAAACTTTATTTATTAATATGAAGATTTGAGTCATTTATTTCAAAGTTCTAAAATAGTCTTGATAAAAAGTTAAAATTCACTATTAAAAAATTTTGGGAACTCAAAATTTTGGGCCTAAAGCAGAGGCATTACTAGATTTATTTACCCACCCTTAAGCCACCCCTGCATTTTCATACATTAAGATCCTAGTTCTCTTTTTGCAGGAATTTCAAATTGAGAAATTACAATTAGTTGAAGCTGAGAAGAAAAAGGTGAGACAAGAGTATGAGAGGAAAACGAAGCAGGTGGAAGTACGTAAGAAAATGTGAGTTTTAATTATAATTAATGTATAGGATGAGAGTTATATAGTTGTGTTAATACATATATGAAAGTGTTTTTTTGTAATTAGAGAGTATTCTATGCAACTAAATGCATCCCGCATCAAAGTTCTCCAAGCACAAGATGATGTGGTGAGTGGAATGAAGGACTCTGCTAGAAAGGCACTTTTAAAGATTTCTGGTGAAAAGAATAATTACAAAAAGATTCTCAGAGGATTGATTGTTCAGGTAAATATAATATACGTTTTTTATCTGCAATCAACCTGTTAATTGATACTATACATAACTCTTCTTCTTTGCTTGTTTTAGAGTCTGTTGCGACTGAAAGAGCCATCATTGTTGTTGAGGTGTAGGGAGATGGATGTTTCATTAGTTAAATCAGTTGTAGAGGATGCAAAAAAAGAGTATGCAGAGAAAGCCAAAGTTCGCGCCCCTAATGTCACCATTGATAATGTCTATCTGCCTCCACCTCCAAATGATGCTGATCCTCATCGTGCCTCTTGGTACCTATCTAGCTACTCTCTTTTTTCTAATTTTCCTCAAAAATATTTGCAATTTGTCTCACATCTTTTCCTCTTCCATTTGTTCCATTCTTGGTAGCTATATATGATATTTCTATTTACACTACCAACAGTGGTGGATCTATGCAGAGGTTTGGGGGTGCCACGCCACCCCCGAACTTCGACGGAAACTCTATATATACATAGGTATATATATATAATATTTATATAAATATAAAGCGTGCCACCTACAGAACAAAACTGTCTTGTGGTGCCATGGTAGGAGGGCAACTTTAGAAAGCTGATGTTGCGGGTTCGAATCTCATTTGTACCTAATTTTTTGAGAAATTTGATGCAGACGTTTTTTAAGAAAAAAAAAGGCTCCAAGCACGTTTTTTTAAGGAAAAACAGTTGGCACAATTTTTATTTTTATTTTTTTATAATTGTTATTGACTTAAATTAAATTAATTACATTATTACTCCTTTGACTTTTCTTTTATTTGATTAAATACTCAATAAAAGTGTAATATCTTATTATTTACATTTTATTGATTGATTTATGATATATATCGAAAAGACAAATAATTTAATCAAATATAAAATTAATTTAATCGATAAGTCTATTTGGCACCCACGGACTCTAAATCCTGGATCCGCCACTGACTACAAATGAAGATAGCTTTATTTAATCTTGATAACTTTCACACTAATATGACTTTTTCATAATAATTTATATTGTTGTATTGTGTTTCTATTTTTTTTTTTGTCTGATAAAGAAGATGTTGAATTTTGTGGTCTTACTAAAGAGAGGTAGAATTAATCAAAATGTCATTTAATCTTGTGATCTTAAATATGTCATGTGAAAAGTTGAAATTTTTCCAAAATACATATTCTTTTTAAAACGGGCTAAAAACTAAATAATTAAAACAAATAAATTGAAATGAAGGAAGTAACACTTTGTTTTCCCTATTATTATTCCAACATATAAGCTTACTGATGCATGGAATACATATAAGAGGTTAACAAACTGTTGAACTCATGTTGTTGACATAGAATTTCTCGAACTAGGTTCGATTCTTGAGATTTTGTTATCAGTGATATCAAAGTCATTCCTTCCTTTGCATCAATGGCGAAGGGTACTCGGTCAAATGGAGATCCAAACAATGATTTACCTACTGCAGTTGTATGTGATTTTGCGTGATATGATGTAATAATTTCTCACATAAATTGAAACCTTGGCATGGGAGGTTTCTTCTAGACAATGATTGAATTGATGAATCATTCGACATCTAGGAAGACTCAAAGGGAGAAAACACCATTATGAGAAGTATTCCATTGCCCATAAATGCAAGAATATAAGATAGTTATACATTCTAGAATTACAAGATAATGATCAGGATTTTCAAGAAGAGGTACAAAATGAACTGATGATTCAGGAAGTTGAGAAGAACCATAATCAAGAATAATTCAAAATACCTTGAAGGTCACTGACTATCACTTTAAGATTTGGATACATGCTATATATTCACATAACTTTATTGATCCCTCCTTGGTGGATAAGTTGGGATGTTCATTTATTGCTACCATTCCTCATATGGTTGCAGCAGCTAATAGTTCCATGTACATCGGAAAGAGGTATGTGCTAAGAGGATCGGGCAGGCATATTTTGAGCACAAGAGCTGGGAATTAAGTTGGCTAAACTATCAGGTAACCAAGTCCAATTATGCATGATTCAGTTGATACTTCCATGCATGTGGTATTATGTACAATGCTATGCATTAGAAGCTACTAGCTCACCTGAAACTGACACTAGCCTATCCAGTTCACGAAATTGTTGGAAGAACCTACTTAACTACCTCCCTCTAGAGGAATGTTTGACCATAGAATGGTGTTACATGCATCTGGAACTGAACCTATTGATAGAAGACCTTACAGGTATCCAACAGTTAATTAAGAAGGATGCGATAGAAACCTTGGTTAATCAATTGTTGGATCAAGGTATTGTTCAGCCAAGTTGCAGTCCCTATGCTGCACCTGTGGTATTGGTGGGGGAAAATAATGGTACATGGAGGTTCCTATGTTGACTATAATGATCTAAACAAGACACTATATAGAATAAGTTTCACATTCCAATGGTGGAAGACTTATTGGATGAACTGGCCGGAGGATATTCCAACATTTTCAGCAAGATAGATCTCAAGTCTGGTTACCACCAACTGAGAATGGCTACTGATGACATACCTAAGACTGCATTTAAGACTCACTCAGGTCATTATGAATATATCTTCAACTTTCCAAGGCCTAGTCCGTCTTCCAACCATTTTTGAGAAAGTTTGTCTTGGTATTTTTTGATGATATTCCGATTTATAGAAGAACCTTGGAAGATCATGTATGTCAGTTGAAGTCTGTTTTCCAAGAAATGAAAGAACACCAATTGTTTTCCAAGCAAAATAAGTGCTTCTTTGGGGTGAAAAGGATTGAATACTTGGGGCATTTT